>PVHP010043823.1:0-14286 GCA_004024765.1 Zapus hudsonius
ATATATATTTATTGTCCATAATGAGTTACATTATTTAGTGGGCAAACAATGCATTGATATCCCGAATTCCACAATTCCCCCCCTCCCCATCCCTGATCAGTTGTATATCCTCCTCTGTGGGCTGTCTGTATTAGTCCTTGTGGCAAGGGATCCTGGATATCCTAGTACTCAGCCCAGTTCTCCTGGCCCATGTATGCTGCATTTATCATCTGTCCAGGTCTCACCCTGACTGCCTCTTGCAGTGTGAGTCAGGATCACCACACCAGCAGAGGAAGAGCATGGAATTCACCCAGGCTACCCCGAGTCTTAAGTGCATCACAGTTCACAATGCAGTGCTAATCCGAGATGCTGGACATCTCTGCTGGGCTCTGTTAAAGACAGCATTCCCATCTGTGTTGATTCGATTAGATCCATCTGTTCCCTGAGATTGGCAGTCGCCTTCAGGGCAGCACTTTGATGTCCTTGGTCTTCACTGGATTACTAGCTTGACTTGCAAACAGGACTGTGAGTGAATTGTAAGTGGCTTTTGCTACAAGAAAAACAAGCAGACTTTGTAGTCAAATGAAAGAGATGAGGACTTGAATACACAGGTCTCCACACAGTGTGGGCTTTGTTTCCTATGCTCGGTACTTAGTGTCTGTCACTAAGATGAGGGGATATGTTAACACACAATGCCACTTTTCAGATGTGCTGACCTCATCTGTCTCATCTTGCATTCTACAGGTGTCCTGACCCTGTGTTGGAACATTCCACACTGCCTGGGGAGAGAAGCACACTTCCTTTGAGGGGATCCTGAACTCACATCATCTTTTGCAGCAGAAATCTTTGATTTTGTTACTGCTACACTTGTCATGATGTCCCTTTGTCATTTTCTCTGACGAAATAAGCATTTGTGATGAAGCTGAAACAAGGGAGAGCACTGGTACCTAAGGCCAGTTGGGGGACCTCATTAAGTCTGTTCTTGTGGACATCAGGAGCACATAAGGTTTCTTTAGTGTTCCCACTCTGTGATGGCACAGTCCCTGGGCACAGCAGATGCTCAGTGCTTGCTTCTTGAGTGTTGAGATCACCATCACTCAAGTCCTGTGGTTCTGTGGTCAGGATTTTCATGGTGCCATTTCCTGTCAACCCAAGCTGCTCTCCTCCACGTACCCAGGATCTGTGTTTGCTTCTCCAGTGAGGCAGACCTGATGGGGAAAAAGAGGCATCAGAAATAGCTGGCTCATGGAACTATAAAAGCGAGAAGTCCTGAGAAGGGCATGGTAGTGGGCAGGTGGATACCTGAGGGCCTAGTGTAGCCCTCCTCAAGCCTACAGGCAGGAAGGCTTTCTTCTCACAGGGAAGGATGGTCTTTCCTCCCATTCAGCCTCTTACCCTGGAAGGCTGTCAGCTCTAATCACTCCACTGGCTGAAATGGCAATGCCGCTGGAAAATATCACACATAGGTATCAGAGTGAAGCTTGACCACCTATCTTGTTCCCTGGGACTCAGACACTTGACATCTGAGACCACTGTCCTGGGTCCTGAAGCTCCTTGCCCCTTATGTCAACCCATCATCCAGAAGCCAGACTGGTGTGTGTGCTCTGGAGGGTTCTCCTTCACAGCTCCCCTCACAATGGCCAGATGTGTACTATGCTTGTAGTAGGCCAATGTCATTCTGTGAGTGTTCCTGAGGCCTATTGTGGGCATCTTCCATGCTAGACACTTGGAACACCGCTTTCAGCCAAAAGCTGGCAAACATGGAAGTGAGCACTTGAATCCTGGCAGCCTGATTAGTCTATGTTCCAACACTCCTGCTCAGCTGCTTTCCAGGCACCACCACTGTCAGAGATGCATGTGGTAGCACCCCCCAAGCAGGTGGTGCAAAGCTGAAGAAAATCCAAGCACACACATCTCAGAGGCCTATTTGCCACAAAGTGGTGATACAAATCCACAGCAGAAGCAGGATCTCAGTCCTGGACAGGTACTGGTCTCACTCTGGACTTCGTTCTCCTGCTTCTTGTGCTTCCATTGAAACTAAGAACACTCTTCCAGAAAGCCACCACCACCACCACCCCCACCCCCCCGGCTAAACAAAGCATGTGTTATGCCTGTCTAGTCGATTTTCAGTGCAAACTGTCTACGGAAGTTCTGTTTCCAGCTTTTTGCTGTGCTGTTTCAGTGCTAGGGAGGAAGCCAGGCCTCATTCATGTAAGGAAAGCTCTCCATTACTGAGATACATTCCAAGCCTTCTTTTTACTTGCCATTTTGATACAGAGTCTTATTAAGTCATCCAGACTGGCCTTGAACTCACTCTGTAGCCCAGGCTAGCATTGAACTTGAGATCTGCCTTTCAAGTAGCCAGGCAGTAGCCAGGCTTGGCTGATCCGAGCCTTCTAAACTCAGGCAGGTAGCCTTGTTGGAGAGCTGTAGACTGCCACAATGGAAATCAAAAGTGCACAAGGCCGATGGTGTGATTGTGTTACTGTTATTACTAAGCAGGCCATGCATGCTCAGGCCCTTCTGGCCACTGACCCAAGATGTATTCAGAGCTAATGACTGGTGCCTGGGGAAGGAGCCCAAGGCTTCTACACAGAGTATCCACTGTCTGTGTAGATGAGGTATCACTCCCCTACTCTGTCACAAAGGGAAACAGACCTTGTCCAGCTACACAGCTGAAGCCTTCCAAATTCCAGGTCTATAAAATCTTCACATTTAACCACATCTGGCCCAGATCCAAGCCACACTACAGGAAAAAGTCAGGAAACAATTCTATCACATTTGCCTGAGGGTCATGGCATAATTTGAAGTAAACTTGACTGAAGTCAGGTATTAGAGAAAATAATAACCTTATTTTTACAAAACACAATGTCTTAAAGCTTCAAAGCATTTCTGTCAATATGCAAGTATGATTCTTTCAGGATATGACAAACTTTACAAGATAAGAAGACAGTGACTCATGAAGCTGATTCATCTGTGACTTCAAGCAAAGCTGGGACTTGTGTTTTAATGTGATATGGATAAGGCCCTGTTCTCAGTGACCAAATCAACTCAAATCCAATCATAAAATTAAAAGAAAGAACCACCCAAATGTACCCTGTGTTCAGTGTGACTCTGACCATTTCCATCCAATTCAGACATGAACAAAGCTTGCCCTCTTGTTGACTCAGAACCTTACATCTGAGCCACATGGTCACCTGGGTTGGAGGGCAGAGCCCAGGGCTACCTTCCAAGTAGGATCAGGAGACAAGGTTCTTCTGTGGAGCCACTCTGACCCAGGCCCAGGAGTGAGTCACCCTGGCAACTCCTGCAGGAGCTTGACCTGAAGCCTAGTTTTTGAAGTCTTTGCCAATTTACAAAGTTATGCTCATTTGTTTCAGCTGTGTGTGTGTGTGAGAGAGAGAGAGAGAGAGAGAAACTATATTTGCTCACAGATTTCCTTATCATTAAATCCAAAGTATTACGTTCTATGGCACAGACATTTGGGTCAAAGGCTGTTTCTTGCCTCAGTACTGAGAAGGCTGCATCTGCTCCTCTTGAAGGACAGCAGGATCTGTCTCCTAGCCTCTTCTCCTAGCCTTATGTGTCTGCAGATCTTCCTGCCCAGTGAGCCCCATCTGCAAAGCCCACAATCTGTTCCAAGTCAGGACCCACGGTCTGGACTGTCTTCTTCCTCAAGAGCTATAGTCATGGACATTGTTGTTGGGAATAAACATTTTAAGAAACAAATCAATATTTTACATACTAAACAAACAAGCTATTTACATAATAATGTATCAAAGCATTAAAAAATAAGACAGTTTGGAAAAAGCTAAATCTAGTCGTTCGCATGCCAAGCTGACCCCAGCCATTTAAAGAATATTCATATATAAAAATAGAATATTCATATAAGACTATTTATTTCTTCAACTTTGACAACTATTTCTGGAAGATAATTCGCCAGGACCACAGGAACACTATGCAGATGGGTGAATGCAGTGATGGTTGGGTTCATGGAGATATGCAGAAGTTGTTTGGCAGGGGTCTGGGTGTGCCCCTGGAATTAGAGTGTAGAAAGATCAATTCCAAAATTTTCATGTTGATGTTTTGGGGCAGGGCCTTTGGGAGGTGGTAAGGATTAGACAACATCATGAAAGTTGAACACCCATGGTGGCTTTACAGGAGGCAGGGTGAACTGACTGGCATGCCTCTCCTGTGTCCCCATGGCATGTCCCTACCCAATCTGTTAGGTTGCCACAGGGAAACTTCACCAGAGCCCTAGGCTGGCCTCCAAATCTCCCCAGCCTCAAGATCCATGAACTAAATAGTTTTGTGTTTTTCACAAAGGACACAGCCTGTGATATTCTATCATAGCAGCATAGTAGAGGAAGGCTGGCGTTGGACAGCTCCTCACAAGCATAGTGGCTCCCAGGGCTATCAGCAAGCGGAATGTCTCGTGCTTGGCCCTGGTTTCCTCTCCAAGTTCCTTGCCCTGAATGAACTTTTTGTATTGGACAAGATTTTCCTCCAATATCATCAAGATTTAGCTTTTTCAGGGTCATGACTCCATGCTGCTAATAACACTCTGACCAGTCAGATCTAAGGCTGCCTATGCCTGTACTGTCCATTCTGAGGTCCTCCCACCATGCCTGCGTCTGAACTCAGTATCATCCAGGGCAGATGGAGCCATCATCTTAGCTTTGTCCCAAGTGTGAGCTTGAACGGTTGACACATTCATACAGAATCCTGCAGAGACATGGGGCTTTTAGAAAAATCCCAAAGTTCTCTCAGCCTCACTGTTGGACAGTGGTCCCTGTGTGACTGACTATATCTAACTTTACGTCACTGGTTCCCCTGACACTGGAATCTCCTCAAAGTTCCAAATCATTCTTGCTAATCAGTTTATTTTTAACATGTTCAAGTCAGAAGCAGAAACTTAGTGAATTTTCATAAGCCACTGCTCATATCAAGAAATAAAATGGTACCAGAACCCTGACCTCTCCCTGTCCACTCCACAATGTCCCGCTTCCTCTAAGGTAAGGTTTGAACTTGGAAAAGCTGAGTTGTGCCTGGATAATGTCATACTTTCAGTCTGTGGGTGGTGGATAGTTAAGAATTGTGTGTGCTGTAGGTTCCTGTAGACATGCTCTGTTATAGACTCAGGAAATTTGTTTTTCTCTCTAGCTTGCCAGATCTCTTTTGTGTCATCATTTGTGATTGGATACTGCCTTTTATTCTTTCCTGTATCAATCTATATAATTTTCCCTTATTCTGTTGCCCTGGTAACTTACACTGATTTGCCTTGGACTGCTCTATTCTTTCATATCCTGGCTGAACTGTGTGTGCCTTCTGCATTAGTAACTGAGGTCTGTGTCTTCAAACCAGACTGCAATTGAAGCTCTGCCTGCTACCTTTTGCCTTGACAATACCTCTGTTTGGACCAAGAGCTACATGGTTGGATCTGTGGTGTGTCCTTTGGGGCTGGCACCTTTGCTGCTGATGGGCACCATCTTTCCATGCTTTGTGCTCAGGCTGGCATGCATGTTCGCACCTTTTGATTTTCAGGTCTTTGTGTTGAATGTACACTTCCTGTAAAACACAAGTAGTTGAACTGCACCCCCTCTCATTGGAATAAGAAGAATTCAAGTATATGATTTCATCCATTTTGATTTTTTTTGTATTTAAGTTGGAGAACTTTGGTAACTGAAATATAATATAATTGCTAATAAATGTAGATTTGAATCTGACACACACACGCACGTGCTGCGTGCACCAGGGCCTCTTGCAGCTGCAAACAAATACACAGATGCTTGCACCACCTTTTGTAACTGGCTTACATGGGTGGCTTGGGAATTGGACCCCTGGGCCAGCAGGCTTTTCAGGTGAGTGCTTTTAACCACTTAGCCACCTTCCTATTCCCAAGTTTTTTTAAATAAATAATGCAAACAACATTTTGGTTTCTTTGCCAGACTTTCTTCCTAGTGTAATTATATCTCACCACTCTTTCTACTTATATGTATATATGTGTGTATGTGTATATGAGTTTGTGTTTATAAGTACAGGTGTCTAGGGACCAGAGCATCTAGGGACCATGGAAAGGACAGCAAAGCATACCCAAGTGGGCTGGACCAAACCATCATCCATATTTTGCTTCTTCAAACTCTTCTGTGAGCTCCCTTCATTCAGCCACCATGCAACCTGGTGTCCTTTCACACTGTCACCCATCTCTGTTCCCTGACTGGCAACTTCAGCAGCTCCCCCAGAGAAAGCCCCAGAAAGGTGGCTTCCATGGAGAAGAAGGCGCCCCTCTCCACAGATGCCTTAACACCCGACCACATGTGAACAGTCATTGTTAGGTTTTGCTAACTACCAGGTCACAAGGCCCTTGTGAATAGCACTGTTTTATTGACTTTTCATCCTCCATACTTAACACTGCGGAGCAGAAGTAGGCCCTTAGTTCCTAATGACAAACAGCTTGGACTCTTACTATGACTCAGAGGATGGCCCTGGCTTCACTTTGCCTCAAAGCTGGACACTGTTTATGGAAGAGCAGCCACTACTCCTCTGAGACAAGTCTGCAGTGCCCCACTGAGCGGTCCCTCTTTTCTCCTAGGTGAGACAGACCAGTTAAATTCATTCATTATCAGTAAGTTTTCTTTTAAAAACTGTGTGTGTGTGTGTGTGTTGCTTTAACTGGATAGCTAAGGAATTGAACCCAGTTCAGCAGGCTTTACAGGCAAGCACATTTAACCACTGAGAAATCTCCATAGCCCCTTTATTTTCTGTAATTTTTTTTGTTTGTGTTTCAAAGTAGGGTCTTTCTCTAGCTCAGGCTGACCTGGAATTTACTATGTAGTATCAGGCTGGACTCGAACTCATGACAATTCTCCTACCGCAGCCTCCTGAGTGCTGGGATTAAAGGCATGGGCCACCATACTCGGCTTTGTAATTTTGATTTTGTATTTTAAAGAAAGTTTTAAAAAGACAGGACTATACACAGACACACCCTGCGCAGACCTTCATACAAATTTCGGTTGACTGCATGATGTATGCTCCCTGGGTAGTAAATTATAAGTACTCTCACACTTTAAGTTATATGATTTAACCTCCAACTTATTGTC
The DNA here is from genome assembly GCA_004024765.1 of Zapus hudsonius. NCBI lineage: Eukaryota > Metazoa > Chordata > Mammalia > Rodentia > Dipodidae > Zapus > Zapus hudsonius. Next base: position 7,080 of record PVHP010043823.1, read on the forward strand.
CAGTAAAAGTGAGAAACTAGGCAATGACTTTCCATGATAGATGGACCCTGGGGCCTTGAGAATGTGGACGTGGGGAAGAGGCCTTCAGATTTATGCTCATCAGACGCTGAGTACCAACAATCTTCCTGTGTCTCTCAGGGTTCCAGAGTGGGAAGAGGTGGCAACTTTCAACCTGCCAGCTGCTTATCTATCTCAAGCCATTAGTCAAACCAGATAAATTAAGGCAGAAATACAGGAAGCTGTCAGCTGGAGTCTGCAGGGTCCTGGACTGGAACCCTGGAGGGTGACCTACAAAGCCCCAAGTCCAAGGGGACTCCACTTAGTTTGAATAAGATGTAGAATTTGCAAGAGCAGCCTGGGGTGGCAGACCAGCAGCCAGAGCACAGAGTGGGCACTCACCTCGTCATCACCCTGTGGATCTCCAGTTCTTCTGACAGGATCTGTGAAAATGCATACTGACAAGAGTGTGCCAAGCCAAGCTGCTTGCACACCTAGTCACACAAACAGCCTTCTCCTCTTTTCCTGGTGTTGATCTGTGGAGGCCCAAGCCTTCTGCTGTGTTTGTGCCAGACACTTTCAGTCAGCCTCATTTCTTTCGTGCTTGGGAGATTATCCAGAGGCATGGCCAGGAGAGCCTGGCTGAATAGTAGGCTATCCATGGTCCCCTGTCACAAGGACTGATCCAGACGACCCATGGAGGAGGTTATCCATCGGAGTGGGGAGGGGAGGGCAGCAGGGAATTGAGGATAACAACTCATTGTTTGCCCACTAAATATTGTAACTCATTATGGACAATAAAAAAATCATTACAACTAAAAAAAAGTGACTTGAACAAGCTGATGCCTAGTAAAGAAACACACAACAAACAACAAGAAGACAATTCATGTCAAAAGTTAAGGGAACCAAGGCTCCCAGGGGAAGCCGGATCGTCAGGCCAACTCTATGTCTTGGCAACATGTGGGTTTGGTTCTCAAGTCTAAAAACAGTAGAGATGTTTACTTCTGGCACCGATGTGCAAAGAAATGGAGATTTTTATTTTACAAAATAAATCATGAACAGGCTCCAAAGTTCTGTCACTTTAAAGCCCCCTTAATTAAACAATTTGGTCGATTAGACAATTCTTGGCCCCATTCGTGGAGGCTGGAACAGGAGGCCTCGCTGTCCTGAGGTTGAACTTGATAATAGCCACAGCACACACGCTGATGTTGGCTGAATGGCCATGCTTCCCAGCTTAACCACACACATGGAGCCCGCCTACAGAGACTTGATACAATCTCCACATCCCACTTTCCATCCTCAATCCACTTCCCTACACACACCAAACACATGTGCCAAGAGAATCATGAAAATTGGACATTTAGTGAGCATTGCAGTGTTGGCAAAGCTCATTGGAGATGAATCACTTACATAAAAAACAAAAGTAAATCCTGGAGAACCTTGGGTCAACTGCCTCTCTGACTTTACAATAAACTGGGAAACAAGAAAGTGGAGGTTTGAACCATTGTTCTTGTCTCTAGGGACTCCCTTCATGTCATATACTGCTCCATCTGATAGAGAAAGACCTTACCAGTATACCCTCACAGGAAGCCCGGCTCTAGTGCAGCTGGAGGGGCTCAGTGTACTGGGAAGGAGAGGACCAGTGAAGAAACAGAAGGTGTGACTTTGTTAGGGGCTGGAGATTGTTTTTATGATAGTCTCCTATTTATTTAATCTGGTGACAAATGATACACAATTTACAAAGCTCATGACCATCTGGCATCAGGTGATCATCCTATTTTGCAGATGAGGAGTCTGAGCCCTGGATCTGATGCCCAGTGTAATTTGGACAACACTGATAAAACGGGGGCCATCCTATATGTTTTGATTCCAGCCACCATCTTCTCTCAAACAACCTGCTTCTATAATCTTGGCAAGAAAGCCTGTCCTGCTGTTGTGGAAAACACTTCCCTGCCTGGCAATGAGGTCCTTTGTTTTGGTTACAGCTAAAACAAGGAGCATTTTGTTGAATCCTATAGTGGGAGCTTGTGTGCCCCAGATGCCAAATCTACACACAGTCTGGCCCTGAGGTTTGGATCAGACAAGGAACAACCCCCCCCCACTGCTGTGGGAGCCACTCTGGGCATAAGCCAACAAAGTTAGAGGTGTTCAGAAGTCCATGAAAAAAGGATCTGTGTTTTCTTGGCAGAGGACAGAGGAGAGAGGACACCAACCCAGCGGCACAGGAGCTTTGTTTTGCTTATGAAGTCCAGGTGTATTTCATGTGTCTGCAGGAGGCTCTGGTATTGGACCAGCTAGATGGGTGGACAGAGGGCATGGACCCTCATGGACAGGAGGCTTGGTGATGTGCTGCCCTCAGGGTGAACTGCCAGGGAGGCTCTGGAATGCAGGGTACTCAGCCATGTGTGTCTTCTACTAGTTTATTTTGTCCACAGAACATTCATAGAGTCTAAGTTCTAGGAATTGTCTAGTCATCTCCGGTCTCAGATGTGCTCTGGATCTGCCTGCTGTTTTCCATTTCTAAGGGAATAAAAATACACTCAGCCTCTAATCATTCAGGTCTCCCAGATGTGAGCCATATAACTGATCAGCATGCGGCAAGGACATACGCACTCTGAGGAAAAGGTTCTGTGCCCAGCAAGGTGGGGGAGCAGGTCCAGGAAACCAAGGACTTGGTCCCCAAATGTAGGTGCGGGTCAAGGAAGATGTCCCTCTGCTTCCCTTCCTCAATGATTCCAGATACCTATAGACTGACAAGGAAACAAAATTGCTGGCCCCAGGTGGTCCTCTTACATCATTGATTTGGGTGTTTTCAGTCATATGCATGTCAACAGATATGAAAACTGTGACAGAACCCAGAGCACAGTCATCAAAAGGCTCAGGGACACATGCTGTGACCTGAGTTCTCAGTTCAAGGTACTCATCCTGAGCTCCCTTGAAGCTGGTCCACATGCACATTTCCACACACAGTGCTCTGTACTGATGACTCAATGTAAACACAGGGTGTCATTGTATAAAATAATTCATAGCAAGACTCTTGGTAGTGGTTTAATTCCTTGTTTCCTGTCCAGAATGTTTAGAATAATTTATAGAGTCTGGGGATGAAGCTGGCAGAGGCATCTGTGGACTTTGCCCACATTTACCCTGTGTGAGTGTCCAACCTGGGCATGTGCGTGTAGGCTGTCCACACCTTTACTGTGTGATCTATGAATGCTCTACCATCTCTCACTTTTCACCAATGGGTTTAATTCACTTCTTTAGGGTGGCACCCTGTCCTTCATGAATCCCTGAGTTCCCTCTCTAGGAAGCAGAAGGGAGAGCTCCCTCATAGTCCTCTGAGAACCCTCAACTCTCTGTTCTCATTATAATTGCACCTTACACTTCCATTTTAAAGCATACTGCCCAAATTTGAACAAAGGGCCATGGGTGTAATTTACCTCTGTAGGCTGTGGTAGTTTGAATGTGATAATGCAAATGTGTGGTTCTATAGACTCGGGTGTTTTATTAAAATTTAGTTCACAACTTCAGCCCCTAGCAGACCGATTCCTCCTATAGTGAGTGGGACATGTCACTGGGGGTGGATCTTAGAATCCAGCCATAAGGTGGGCTTGGGGTGGATCTGGATTCTACATCAAAGAGGTAGAGAGAACAGTTTGAGTTCTGGTGATTTGTTCTTGCTTGCTTTCAGTGTTTGTTAGCTATTGGTGGCTTCTCTCTGCTTGGATCTGTAAAAAGAAGCCAGCTTCCTACACCATTGATGGAACTTCCCTTGGATCTATAAGCTTGAAATAAATCCCTTCCTCCCATAACTGTGTCTGTTTGGATGTTTATTCTAGCAACATGAAGCTCACTACAACACAGGCAAAGGATAATTTTATATGTCAACATGATTGAATTATGGAATACATAGAAACCTGGAAAAGCATTGTTGTGGGAATTCTGCAAGGGGGTTCTGAGATGACCAGAAAGGAAACCTCATCACAGAGTCACTACACATGGGTTCAGATAGAACAAATCCAAGGGGTGACTACCTGAGAGAGGGGTATGCCATCTTCTGAGAGTTACACGCTTAGCTTCCCTGGATCCTAGGTCACTGGACTGAGCACTGCTAACAATATCCCAGAGACTCCAGCCTGTAGCTGCCTGTTGGGGCTCTGTGCTACCATCATCACATGAGCTAATCACCCAATCATTGATCTCAATGCATATTTTTTATTATCCCCCTAGAGACCACAGACATTGCGCCACCTAAAGATGGGGCATGGAACCCCACCTTCTGCTGTCTCTTGTGCTATTGACTTCCCACACTGGAACACTAACCACTTTCCTGTCCTATCCAGTCCTCCTATAATTGACTTTCATTGGCTACTCATGGGATGTTCTTTTCCACAGAATACATACAGGTCACAATTCTTCCCCTGTTCTCATGTTACCATCTTCCTAGCCCTGGTCACAGTTGTTCTTGGCACACTGTCCTGTGGAAGATGTGCTAGCAGAGCCCTAGTGAGGCCTCCAAGCTCCTGGCCTCCTCTGACCTCCCACTATCCCTGACAGGGCCAAGATCCAGCAGGTCCAGTGGACCTACAAATTGATCCCCCTGTGGAAAGGAAAATGACTTTCTCTATTTTGACACTTGCTTGTAGTTTCCACACAGGGTAGCAGCCCTGTGTTCATGTTGTGTTCATGTTACTGGCTCTGGAGCCAGTGTTCTCTCTCATTTGACCTGGTAGGAAAGTACGGGCACATTTGAGAAATCCACTAAGAGATAGAGCTATGAAGGGTCCAGGTTAGTGTTTCAAACCCAGAACTCAAGAGACAGCTGAATTCTGGGTATGAAATCCAAAGGTTTCTACTACTTGCTGTCACCAGAAGCCTAGAGTAAATGCCAAACATCTCCACTGAAGGGGCTTCCTCTCACCTATACAAAATTCCTATCCAGGTAGCACACATAGACCCCAGCTATCTGGTTTTATCAAGAATAATAATACACTTTCTATTAAACAGGAGTTGAGAGAATATGTTGCTATCTGATCTGTTACACAGTAAACATAAAAGAAATCCTTTCAAGTCAATAAAGGTGATATCAACTGAACATTGAGTCCCCAGAAGAGATGAAAGAAGAAGGTTCCAAAACATGAGTGCAGAGGATTGCTTTGGGGGTTGTATTTTATTTTTTCTAAGGTTTATAAAACCAACTGAGTGTTTCAAATGAAAATAGAAAGTATCCTTTACTGAAAAATAGAACCTAAGACAATAATAGCACAAAAGATGAGGGGGCAGGGGGCTGGGACAGAGTGAGATCTTTATATTACCTGTAAAGAGTTATAATGTATATTTACTATACCAGTGTAATTATGTTTTAAGGATCCATTAAGAAGAAATATGAATGTTTGTTTTAAAAAGTGCTCTATAGAACACAGGGGTTCCTAAAACAAATGAAAGAAATCCACAAAACAAACAAGCAAACAAAACTAAAATAATCCAAGACAGGAAATAAAACTAGATGGGAGACATGGAAACCAAATGAATACCAGATGGCAGACCAACCATATCAATCAATAAATTATATAAATAAACAAAATGCTGTAATATAAAGAGAGTATCAAAGTAGATAAGAAAGAAAGCCCTAGATACACACTTTTAAAAAGAAACAGATTTTTAGCATACACAGATAGGTCCAGTGAAAGATGGACGAATAATGCATTGTTCACTACACTAACCATCAAGTTTAGCAGGTGGGTTAATAACAGATTATGTTGCTGAAGTCCTAGGCCAAGGGTCCAACTTTGGGGAATCCCAAAACTATGTTTAGCACTTGCACCTATCTCGGGGCCCTGACATGAGCGTAGATGAACACAGAGGAAGCACTGGGGCAGGAAAGATGTCTGCATCATGGAATTATCACACTGTGTTCCAGGTGGTTGTCTCAGTGCTGATTCTGCAAAGTGACTCCAGAGAAATCTTTATCTCCTGGGAGGGAGGGATCCTGGTTTGATAAGTGATCACACCTCCTTGAAGGTGATCACATCATGGGTCTGCAAGGCTTGCTGTGCCTGGAACCCAAGGTGACTGCAGACTTAGGACAGATGGCTACCAATCCTCAGCTATTTGGGGGGAGTCTGAACAGGACAACGAAAAAGCTGGCAATAAGATTCCCTGTTTAGCCAGGCGTGGTGGTGCACACCTTTAATTCCAGCTCTCGGGAGGCAGAGGTAGGAGGATCACCATGAGTTCAAGGCCACCCTGAAACTACATAGTGAATTCCAGGTCAGCCTGGACTAGAGTGAGACCCTACCTCGAAAAACAGAAAAAAAAAAAGATTCCCTGTTAAATCTTATTTTCTACCTTTATCCTCGAAGGGACATGAGGGAATCTCTAGTTTTTAGATGCACACTATGAACATGTCTACATTCAGAGTAGTGGGAAGGTGTAGTGCCAGACTTCCATCCTGCCTTTAGTAACCTTGAGGCTAAGAAATGGGTCAATGTTTTCCAGAAGAGGCAGTTAGATTTAGGCAACTGCTAGAGACAGAAAAATACATTTCTTCATAATGTGTTGATTTTCTCTGAGTACACACTAACCTAACACAAAAATCACAAAACCTTTGAAACAAAAGTGGGTCCAAAAAAGAATAAATATATAAATCCATAATTTACAGTTTAACACTCATATCAGTAATTAGAAAGAAATAGACAAAAGCATCACAGAAGACCCAGAAACTTGAATACAGTCAGCTAATTTGATTTAATTAACATTTTCATTCAACAAATGCTAAAGCATACTCCTTTCCCTTGTCTATGAGTCATTGCTGACAGCTGCAAGGTACCCATCAATATCAGAAAATATCAAGTGATGGAATTTTGAATGTGTGCTCTCAAATAGACAAAGTAAGATAAAAGTAAAAACCATTAATTATAAGATCCAAAATGCATCAAAGTTAAGCATCACATTTGTACAAATAGCTTTCAGAACAAAGGAGAAAATAGAGGGAAATTAGAAAATGTTTTAAAATAACAGAGACACAACATATAGAAATCTCTTGGATGGTAGAGGGGCAGGAGAGGGTGATAAGGAACAAATATGAGCAAAGTACAATGATATATGTGCAAGAAAAGGTCATAAAGAAACATTATTTTGCATGCTAACATTTAAAAATCAGTATTTTGAGTGAAATTTATAGCTTCTAAAAATCCCATGATTTTTTATTGTC
>PVHP010043824.1:0-14362 GCA_004024765.1 Zapus hudsonius
AAATTTAATTGAAAAAAAAAAAAAAAAAAAAAAGAAAGATCATTCTGGAGCACTGTGCATGGCAGCTTGGAGTAAGAAACTCTGATGCAGGAAATACCTCTCAGGTGTCTGTCCACTGTGAGTTGGGACAGGCCAGATACCAATCAGAGTGAGTGTGTGTGTGTGACATGGTGTATAAACATTTTCTGAGGAGATGTGAACTCACCTGAGATAGGTTCCCAACAACAGAAACAAAGAAGCAACTCCAAGTAAGTGTAGTTTGGTGAGTCAATCAGCCTAGTTAGGGTTACTAACAAGAGCACAGTCAGGTGTGATGGTCCATGCCTTTAATCCCAGCACTGAGGAGACAGATATAGTAGGACAGCAGTGAGTTGGAGGCCACCCTGAGACTACTTAGTGAATTCCAGGTCAGTCTGGGCTAGAGGGAGAAACTACCTCAAAAAAATAAAAAATAAAAAAGTTTCTCTTCCAAGCAATTTTTAAGTGTCTATATATTCTTGGGGAGGGGCAGGGCCTTGTGAGCTCCTGTCCCTTGCAACTGCTAATTGCCTATAAAGTCTGGGGAGGGGTGTGGCCCTGTGAGCCCCTCTCTTCTATGACAGGACTTTAATGGGCCCAATCTTGAGAGGGTCTCCATTCAGTAAATGCAGCTGCTTACAGTTAAAGAGGGCAAAGGCCATGTGGTGCCCAGAGGACAGTGTTCCACAACAGTTTGCTCCCTTTTAACTAAAATGTAAATTACTGATATATCCTACAATGTGAATGAACTTCATATACATGCTCAATGGAAAATCAGACATTGATACTTATGTTCAATTATTGATTTCATTTATATGAAATGCATAAAATAAAGGGCTAGGGAGATTGTTCAATGGGTATAGTGCTCCCTATGCAAGTACGAGGACCCAAGAACCCAGTAAAGCCAGGCATGGTAGCATACATCTGTAATCCCAGTGCACAGCCCTGGAGATAGAGAGCAGAGAGAATCCTCCCAGGCTAACAGGACAGCTAGCCTGGGGCACACAGTGGTGCCTCCAACAAGGTGTGGGATGAGGACCAATAGCCAAGGTTGTATTCTGACAGAGACACACATATATCCACGGCATACACGTACAGATATTGTAATGTGCAGAACATGTGAATACATAGAGACAGACAGCAGATTGGTGGTTGGTGGAGCGGGAGGGAGAAGGATGGAGTGGGGGTGACTGTCTAGTGGGTGAGGAGTTTCCACTGGAGCAGGGATGGAGTGGGGGTGACTGTCTAGTGGGTGAGGAGTTTCCACTGAAGCAGGGATGGAGTGAGTCTGACTGTTTAGTGGGTGAGGAGTTTCCACTGGAGCAGGGATGGAGTGAGTCTGACTGTTTAGTGGGTGAGAAGTTTCCACTGGAGCAGAAAGAAATGCTTTGGCCCAAGAGGTAAAGCTCACAGAGCACTGTGAATTGATGGAATGCCACTGAATTGTTTTGCTGTCACTATAGCTCAGGCTGACCTCAAACTCCTGACCCTCCTGCCTCAGCCTCCCAAGGAAGTACCCATTCCATTTAAAGGGATAACTTTTATCTCAACTGAAAAAAAGTCTGGGTGGGGGCTGGATAGATGCCCCAGCAGATAAGAGTGCTTCCTGTGCCAGCCGAGATTTTAATGAGGACTTTTGGTTTTCTGTGAGCACTTTCCTTACAGAAGAATATATTATTTAAACTATGGCTGGAAGAATAACCAATGTATTATAGATCCTTACAGAGCCATGTTGCTCTTCCAAACAGGTGGTATTCATGAAGACTACTTGAGAAATGTAAGTTTAGTGGTTGAGCTATAAACAGACGTCAACCCACTTGCAACGGAGTGGGGTGTGACGGGCACATTCCTAACCCAAGCACTGGTGAGACGGGCACAGGAAGATTCCTGCTAGTTCCAAGTTCAGCCTAAGCTTCATAGTGAATTTCAGGCAGCATGGGATGAATACCAATGTCCTGTCTCAAAAAACCCATCGGGACTCTGGTTGTAGGTCAGTTGGTAGAGTACTTGCCTAGGTTTGTTCTACACTGCATAAACCTGCCATGACACATGCCTGCAGTCCTAGAATCTGGGAGGTGGAGGTAGAGGAAGCAAACAGAATCTCTTGCCATTGAGTTCCCCTTTCCTTTTCCTCCCTCACCCTCTACTTAAATATATGCAGATAGATAGGGGAAAAATCCATTTGATGAGCAGCCTAAGGGGAGCCAAACATCATCTAGTCAACCTATCCTGAAAAAGCAGAAGACATTCACCCCAATCAAAAGTACCATTAGGCATTATTAGCATTTGAGAAGTTCAAGTAATGGAAACATTGAGCCACTTAACAAGAGGCAGCTGATAAGAGGGTTTGAATTTAGCACTGATTCCCAAAGAGCCCAGCACTCCCAATTCAAGGATCAGCCAGACAAGCCAGCTGACCTTGCCTAACTTTCTCCTGAAAAACTGGATGGAAAGAAAGGCTTCTCTCAGCAGGTGAAAATAGCTGTGATAAACAAGTACCCTTCTTGCTTCTGGTTAAATGGTGTGTAATAACTGGAATTCAGAAGATATTAAATATTTCCAACAGAAAGATGATTAAAAATAGAGACCCCTTTGTAAATATCTTGTGTAAATAAATAACAGACACCTCAGCTATTTATTTTGAGGCTGAAATTTGTAGATGAAAGATGACCAAGTAATACTCAGAGCCGGGCTTTTCTTTCATCTTGGTTCACTATAGTCTCTGCCAAAAGCTCTTGGACAACAATATTCCAGCTTGTTGCCACAAAAGGTTTCATGACAGAGTATCACTGAAGTTTGGATTGATGAGTGTGCAAACTGAGAAAAGTTGCTAGAGGGGTAAAATTTCTTCCTAGCTGCTGGCTTTCCATCTCTGTCACCCCCATTGTGTGTGGATACTGTGGTTTGTTGCCCAAACATTCTTGTGCTGGGAGAATAGAAGTGGATTCATTTTTAAGGTTTATGCTTGTGATCCCAGGACTTGGTGACCGAGGCAGGCAGATCTCTATGAGTTCTAGGTCAACCTGGGCTATAAAGTGTTTTCAGGACAGTTTGGGCTACAAACTATGAAAACCCAAACAAGCAGACTCTTAGAAAAAGAGTAAGCCTTGCCCCTTCTCTTGCTTCCTGTCTTCCCTGTGATCTCTCTCTCTCTCTCTCTCTCTCTCTCTCTCTCTCTCTCTCTCTCTCTCTCTCTCTCTTTCTCTCTCTCTCCTTGTGCTCCCATAATGTGATGTCATCTGCAATACTGGAATTTACACAGAAGACTCTCAACAAATTGTTACAGCCACCTACTTGATCTTGGACTTTCAGCTTCTGAAACCTCTTTTATGTTCATAGTGCCTAGCTCAAGGTATTTTATTATAGCAACATAAAGTCTGTGTGAGGGGAGAACAGGGCTTCTCCATCTCTGTCTTTTTCTGGGATCCCATCCCCTTGAGTAGAGCTAGCACCTATGACTTGCTGCTAAGCAGGATATAGCAAATGGTTGACACTCCTGTTACATGATGGAAGCCGGCTTGATAAAGTGACAAGGAACTGAGAGCAGTCTCCAGGAGACTGCTAGCCAGCTGCCAGCAGCCTACAAAATGCCAGGGCCCTAAATTCTACTACAACCACTAGCAACTTTGGGATGGAAGGGAGTGCCATAAAGGAGGAAGAATGGTCAGTCTTTGTGTCAGTCACAGTGCTAAGCCCTGTGTTGTGGACACAGGCATTATTGGGTACATGAAATCTGGAGGGGTGTCAATGAGAGAAGGTGACAGCACAGTGGGTGGTAGCATGTGGCTGTGGGACCAGCTAGACGGAACAGAATAGAAAGCTCAATTTAGCTGGGCGTGGTGGTGCACACCTTTAATCCGAGCACTCGGGAGGTAGAGATAGTTTGATCGACATGAGTTTGAGAGGTCAACCTTAGACTACATAATGAATTCCAGGTCAGCCTGGACTACAGCAAGATCCTACCTCAAAAAAGAAAAAAATAAAAGAAAAGAAAGAAAGAAAGCTCAACTTGACAGGAGGAGAAAGGCCTCAGTGTGCCTTGGGCATGGTCTGCTATGTTCCTTAAGGAGGTGTTGGCCTTCTCTGGAACAAAAAGAACACTCTGCAAATACCCTTAATGCCCTTGCAGAACAACTGTTTCTCATGGTTAAACAATGAACAGGAAGAAAACCTTTTAATGTTCTTCCAACCTTGACCCTGGTACTTCATGTGAACATCATTAAATTGCTTTATGCTGCAAACTATATGGATTGATGCTTTGATAAGGCAGAGTTGATGTTTCTGAGAATATTTCATTTGGCCTTACAAACTCCAATTTTAGAACAAGACCTCCTAGATTTTTTGTTTTTATTCCTTTCTTTGTTCTTTTTTCTTTAAGAGGTGGTCTTGCTATGCTGGCCAGGCTGGCTCTGAACTCCTTGGCTCAAAGCTCACAGTTTCAATCCAGTACATACCACCAAGCCTGCTCACTTTAGCTTTGAAGTTCAAGTCACACATGGCAAGTTACTGGGATCATGGCTCCTTTCCAGGTGCTACCTCTGAAAAGTAGGGCTACATTGTTCCTGTCCTAGGGATAAGTTAATTTCTGTATGCAACACTTTGCTAAGTAAACAGTAACCCTCAATAAATTGAGCCTCTAATAACTTTACTGAAAGATTGGTCTCAAATGATTAATAAGAATGGGAGCATTCATAATATGACTGCAAAATTCAGTTCCAAATATGAAATAAGGGGCTGGAGAGATGGCTTAGCAGTTAAGGCAAAGAAGGACCCAAGTTTGATTCCCCAGTACCCATGTAAAGTCAGATGCACAAGGTGGTGCATGTGAGCCACCAGACCTGATTTAACAATGCTTCTTCAATGTATTCAGTTAGTTTTTAGTGGCTAATAATCCTGGCAAAAAATCTTCTAAATTAAATGTTAACCATTTTATTCTTTTAATCTTAACATCTAAAACACAATTCCAGAAATAATCCATTCACTTTGACTCATGGCTTTAGAGGTTTCAGCACATGGTTAGCTGGCTCTGTTGGTTTGGATCTGTGGCAAGGTGGAAATTGTGGCAGGAGCACGTGTAGAGCAAAGTGCTTACCTCATGGTGGCCAGGAAGCAAAGCAAGAGGGAGGCAGTAGCTGGGATTTCCATATCCCCTTCAAGGGTATTTCCCCAATGATTTATCTTCCACTGGGCCCTATCTCTTCAAGGCTCAACCAATTCCCCATAGTACTACAGGCTGGGGAACAAGCCTTTAGTATGGAGGCTTTTTTCCAGATCTATATCACATCACAGCATCCACTTGAACAGGCACTTGAACTTCCTTCCCTCTCAGTGAGCTTGTGGAACCCAGATGGATAGGCTACAACATTGAGTTCCTAAGTCGACAGTTTTGAGGGAGACCCCCTCAATTTGGTGCACATGCACACATGTGGAGCTGAGAGGATAACTCTGGGTGTCAGGATTCACCTTCCACCTCATTGGAGGCAGGGTTTTGTTCTTGTTCACCATTGTGTTAGCCTGGCTAACAGGCCCTCAAGCTTCTGGGAAATTCTCCTGTCCCTGCCTTCCTTCTCCTCATAGGTGTACTGGGATTACATATGCTTACCACAGCGTCCAGCCTTTTGACATGGGTTCTGAGATCTCAAATCACATGCTCACATACTCATGCTTGCGTGATAAGTCCCTTGTTCAAGCCATCTCCGTAGTGCCCCAAGATTGCATTTCTAACAAGATCCTAGCAGATACAGATGCCTATCTGAGAGGCTATCTTTATGCTGTGTAAAATTCCTATTGGGGGATTATTAATAACATATGCATTTAACCAATTTGTGAGGGTTTGAAATACACACTTGGCTAACTGCTAAGGAAGTCTCAAAATCCCAGCCAGGCCTTGTGGTACAGGCCTGTCATCCCAGCTATTCTAAAGGCTGAGGCAGAATGATTGCAAGTTCATGGCATAACCTGGGCTACAGAGCAAGTCCAAGGCCAGATTAGGTGACTAAATGAGAGCCTGTCTCAAAACAAATAAAAAGAGGGCTGAGAACATAGCTCAGTGATAGAGTACTTGCCTTGCATGCACACGACCCTTGGTTCAGTCCTCAAAAACAAAGCTCCCCCAAACACCAAAGATGTAATTCCATCCTTGGGAAGGATGGGGACATTTAACACTATACCATAATGGATGCTATCAGAAGCCTGCACAGCAGGGACTCTCTCCTTCCTGGACAATTGACACGCATTGTTCCCTCAAGACCTCAAGCAAGCTGTGGAGGGGACTTGCTAGAAGTTTGAGGTTGAGATTTCAATAAATGAACTTTGAATGGACTTTTTGTTGCTGTTAGAATAGAGTAGCTTGCAAATTGTGCTAGAATGTAATGTTGAGGAGCAAGGATCAAGGGACGATGATGGTGTGTGTTTGTGTGTGTGTGTGTGTGTGTGTGTGTGTGTGTGTGTGTGTGTGTGTGTATTGAACAAAGTACTATGACACCCATGGATAAAAACGCCATCATGAGCCTGGTATTTTGTACATGATAATTTAAAAAATAATTTAATAAAGGAGGACATCCTTCAGGACACTGAATTTTCATTGACTGAATTCTCCCTTTTCATTAAGCCATGCAAAAAAACCTTAAATTTTAATTTATTTATTCATATATGTGTATGGGCATGCCAGGGTCTCTTGCCACTGCAAAAAATGCCCATATGGCTTTAAATGGGTGGCTGAGAAATTGAACTTGGCCCAGCAGGATTTGCAAGTAAGCACCTTTAACCAGTGAGCCATCTCCTCAGCAAAAAACTTTAAAGTGAATGCAACCCATATTTTTTAAAAAAAATATATATTTATTGTCCATAATGAGTTACATTATTTAGTGGGCAAACAATGAGTTGTTATCCCCAATTACCCAAAGCCCCCCCCAATCCCCAATCAGCTGGATATAATCTTCCATGGGCAGTCTGGATCAGTCCTTGTGGTAGGGGTCCATGGATAGCCTAATATTCAGCATGGTTCTCCTGGCCCAAGTGTGTTGTTACTGAGGGGTGCCATGCCTCTGGATAGTCTCCCCCACCACGGCTCTCACAATCTTTCCACCCCCTCTTCTGCTCAGTTCCCTGAGTCATGGTGGGCAAGTATTAAAGCTGCTTTAATGTTGTGAGCTTCGGGGTCTTTGTGTCAAAAACTGTTGGTGTCTGTTACCCTGGCTTATCCTGTGTTGATTGAATGGCTGTGGCTGTAGGTCCCTTGTTCATCCCATCTTTCTCTGCGGGGTTCCATATGGACCCTGCACGATATGACTGTGGTAGCTCATCTCTTGCCAGGATCTCAGCTATCTATCTGCCTATGGTCAGATGGTAGGATTAGATGGGCCACAGCTCTCTCACTGCATCCTGAAAAATACAAACAGAATCTCCATCGGAGAGTGAGATCAGTCTAGGTTAACAAATATACACAATACTGGATTACCAAGATTCTCTTTTTAGTAGAGCCTCCCCGTCAATCACTCCCATAGTGCATTTTTTCTTGTGAGCCCATGAGTACAGGATTGTGTGCCTATCGCCCCGAATCCCCAGTTCCAGTCAAGGGCTCCCCCTCCCTAAGTGGAATATTTGGCCAAATTTAAAAGCTGTTGAATGTCTCCCCCAGGCCCAGGTTTCTCCATTGCATGAGTGCTCCTTTCTTGGTTCGCTGTTCTCTCCAAGTAGGAGGCATGGTCAGCCTATTCATGGCCACAGACTGTGTTTCATGCAGAGTGGTATTTGTTTACTCCAGCTGTCATTAATCAGCTTTCCTTGGCAGCTTCTGCAGTGCCTTCCAGCACTGTACTAACTGGCATCTGGGGGCTGGTTACCATTCCAGACCTTGAAGGGTCTCTCGATGCTGATCAATGGCATTCTGTGGTTTCTTCACCAATAGGGTTTTTTGCCTCAGGCCTGGGGAGGGCATTCAAGGGCTTTGACAGAATTCTGTCTTGTTTTTGGAACCTCTTGGGTCACTTTGGTCAACAGCTCAGTGAGGGAAGGAACCAGTGGCCGGGACCAAGGGTTGTCAGACTGATAAATTATTCACAGGCTTAGACTCTCTCCTCTACTATTCTTGGCCCCTCTTGCCAGCCGACACACACTAGTTGCTCAATAGGTTACAGTATGCTTGTGAGGATTTTATGTTTTTGAACCTAATTTGGTTCAGCCTCATGCTTAAGCCGTTCCCCTCACCCATACCCCTCATTCATAACCTCTCACTTCTTTCTACCAGTATGCGTAGAGTTTATGGTTAGCATGGTTAAGGACCGCATATGAGGGAGAGTATGCAGCGTTTGATTCTCTGATCTTTTGAGTGTTCACTTAGTAATATCTGCTCAAAGTCCATTTTTTCCTAAATTTTGATATGTCATTTTTCCTTTCAGCTGAGTAGAATTCCATCGTGTAAATATACCACAGTTTCGTTGTCCATTACTCCATGGATGGGCATTTGGGTTGATTCCAATTCCTGGCTATTATGAATTGAGCTGCTTTATAGTTGTACAAAAGCTTCTGCATCGAGATGTGACATTTTGCAGGTAGATGCCTAGTAGAGGGATAGCTGGGTCCATTGGTAGTTCTATGTCCATTCTTTCTAGGAGTCTCCACACTACTTTCCATAAGTTGAACAAATTTTCAATCCCACCAGCAGTGAAGGAGTGTTCCTTTTTCCCGCATCCTCGCCAGCAACGAATGTTGTTGGTTTTCTTTATGATTGCCATTCTGACAGGGGTAAGATGGTATCTCATTGTGGTTTTGATTTGTATTTCCCTGATGCTTAAGGATGCTGAGCACTTTCTTAGATGGGACAAGGCCATTTGATTTTCCTCCACTGTGAATTCTCTGTTGAGATCAGTGCCCCATTTTGTGAGGGGGCTGTTTGAGATTTTATTATATATTTTTTTGAGTTCTCTGTAAGATCTGGAGATTAGGCCTTTGTCTGAGTTATAGCTGGTAAAAATCATCTCCCAGTTTGATGGGGGTCTTTTGGCTCTGAGTATGGTTTGTTTGTCTGTACAGAAGCTTTTGGGCGTGATCAGGTCCCATTGGTTAAGTGATTGTTGCATTTCTTGGGCTGCTGGAGTTTTGCTCAGGAAATTTTTTCCCTACTCCTATTTCATGTAGAGTTCCTCCTATTTTTTCTTCCAGGGTGTTCAGGGTTACAGGATTGATATTGAGGTCTTTGATCCATTTGGAGTTGATTTTTGTGCATGGTGAAAGGAGTGGGTCTATTTTCATTTTTTTACAAATGTTTATCCAATTCATCCAGCACCATTTGTTGAAGATGCTATCTTTGGCCCAGCGTACATTGTTGGCCCCCTTGTAAAAGACTAAATAACGGAAGTTATTTCCATTTAAAGCTGGGCCTTCAATTCTGTTCTAAAGATCTGTCTGTCTGTTTTTATGCCAGTACCATGCTGTTTTGGTTACTATACTTTGTAGTATGTTTTGAAGTCAGGCATGGTGATACCTCCTTTTTTTACTTTTTTTACTCAGAATAGTTTTGGCTATCTGAGGTCTTTGGCCCTTCCAAATAAATTTAGAGATTATTTTTTCTATGTCTGTGAAGAAAGAGGTTGGGATTTTTATTGGAATGGCATTGAATCTGTAAATCGCTTTTGGCAAAATTGCCATTTTTACTATATCGATGCTCCCTAACCATGAGCATGTAATATCTTTCCATCTTCTCACATCCTCCTCTATTTTCTTCTTGAGTGTTTCCATATTTTCCTTATATAAATCCTTCACAACCTTGGTTAGTGATATTCCAAGGTATTTGATTTTCTTTGAGGCTATAGAAAATGGTACAGTCTCTCTGATGTCTTTTTCTGTCTGCTTGTCTTCTGCATATAGAAAGGCTACAGATATTTGTGTGTTAAATTTTGTATCCTGCCACATTGCTTAAGGCATTGATCACCTTCAAGAGGTTCCTGATACTATTCTTTAGGTCTGATATATAAAGGATCATATCGTCTGCAAAGAGGGATAATTTAATTTCTTCCTTTCCAATTTGTATTCCTTTTATGCCCTTCTCCTGTCTTATCACTTGGGCTAGAACTTCAAGCACTATGTTAAAGAGCAGTGGTGAGAGTGTTCCTGAATTGAGTGAGGACTCCTTGAGTCGTTCCCATTGAGATTGATTTGTGCTTTAGGAGTTTTGTAAATTGTCTTTATTAAGTTGAGGTATAGGCCATCTATGCCTATTCTTTCCAGAGCTTTGAATATGCAGTGGTGTTGAATTTTGTTGAAGACCTTCTCCACATCTATTGAGATAACCTTGTGGTTTTTGTGGTTGAGCCAATTAATGTGATGTATTGCATTCATCGACTTGTGTATGTTGAACCAACCCTGCATCTCTGGGATAAAGCCAACTTGTTCAGGGTGGATAATATTTTTGATGTAGCATTATATCCGGTTTCCTAGGACTTTGATCAGGATTTTTGCATCTAAGTTCATCAGAGATATGGGTCTGTAGTTCTGTTTTCTTGTTGCATCCTTGCCTGCTTTGGCGATTAGGGCAATGGTAGCTTCATAGAAGGTGTTTGGGAGCCTTCCTTCTTTTTCTATGCTTCTAACAAGCTTCAGAAAGAGTGGTTTCAGCTCTATGATGAAGGCTTGGTAGAATTCAGCTGAGAAACCATCTGTTCCTGGGCTTTTCCTTTTGGGAAGGTTTTTGATTACATCTTCAATCTCTGTGGAAGTCATAGGTTTGTTTAGTGATTTTATCTGCTCTGGGTTAAGCTTTGGCAGTTGGTAGGTGTCCAAAAACTTATCAATTTCTTCCAGGTTCTCTAATTTTGTGGAGTAGAGGTTTTGGAAGTATGACCTGATGATTCTTCCAATGTCTTCAGGATCTGTTGTGATCTCACCATTGTCCTTTCTGATTTTGTTGATTTGGGCTTTTCAGTTTTTTGTTAGATTAGATTGGCCAGGGGTTTGTCGATCCTATTAACTTTTTCAAAGAAGCAACTCTTTGATTTATCTATTTTTTAAATCGTTTTCTTTATTTCCAATTGATTAATCTCAGCTCTGATTTTAATTATTTCCTTTCATCTTGCGCTCATCGGGTTAGCTTTTTCCATCTGTTCCAATGATCTTAGGTGGGTGGTTAGGTGATTGATTAGAGTTCTCTCTGTCTTTCATATGAAGGCATTTAGCACAATGAACTTCCCCCTTAGGACTGCCTTCATTGTGTCCCAAAAGTTCTGATAATTGTGTTATCATCATCATTTAAAGCTAGGAAATTCTGAATTTCCTGTTTTATTTCTTGGATAACCCAGTCATTTTTTAGGAGAGAATGTTTAGGTTCCAATACTTTGTGGATTTTCTGGATCCTGTTCCATTGTTAATTTCTACCTTTAATGCATTATGGTCTGATCTGATGCAAGAAACTACGTCAATCTGCTTGAATTTGTTTAGGGTTGATTTATGACCCAGGATGTGATCAATTTTAGAAAAAGTCCCATGTGCTGGTGAGAAGAATGTACATTCTTTGTCTTTGGGCGTATAACGTTCTGTAAATATCGGTTATCCCCAGCTAGTCAATGGTGTTATTGAGCTCTGTTATGTCCCTGCTGATCTTCTGTTTGGTTGATCTGTCTAGAGCTGATAAAGGTGTATTAAAGTCTCCTACTATGATGGAATTAGAGTCTATTTCTGGTTATTTTTTGAGTAGTGTTTCCTTTATGACCTGTGTTGCACCTACATTTGGTGCATATATGTTAATGATGGTGATATCTTCCTGTTGGTTCATTCCTTTGATAAGAAAGAAGTACCCATCATTATCTTTTTTAATTGAATTTGGTGTAAAGTCTATTTTGTCAGAGATTAATGTAGCCACACCTGCTTGCTTTTTGCTTCCACATGCCTGATAAACTGTTTTCCATCCTTTTACTCTAAGAAGATTGCTGTCTTTAGAGGTAAAGTGCGTTTCCTGAAGGCAGCAGATGGAAGGGTCCATTTTTCTGATCCACCCTGCAAGTCTGTGTCTTTTTAATAGGGGAGTTAAGTCCATTTATATTCAGTGATATAACTGTGAGGTTTGCTTTAAGCCCTGCCATGATGAATGGTTAATGGGGGTTGTTGTCTGTGCTGCTGTTATTAGCACTCTGACTGTGATTGTCGTGCCTGATCTCTGGTACTTTACTGAGGTAGATTTCTTATTTCTTCTGTGTGGGATATCTCTTGTAGGATCTTCTGAAATTTTGGCTTTGTTTTCAAGTAATCATAGAGCTGGTTTACTTCATGGAACACTTTCAATTCTCCATCTACTATGAGGGATAGCTTTGCTGGGTACAGTAGTCTAGGTTGAAAGCCATACTTCTTTAGGCCCTGAAAAGCATTATTCCAAGCCCTTCTGGCTTTCATGTTTTCTAATGAGAAGTCTGAGGTAAATCTGATGGATTTTCCTTTATAAGTTATGGTTTGTTTTTCTCTTGTAGCTTTGAGTATTTTCTCTTTGCTTTCTATGTTAGGCATATTGATTAAGATGTGTCTTGGAGAATTCCTCTTCATGTCCTGCCTGTTTATAGTCCTTTGGGCCCCTTGAATGTTGAGTGTGGTTTCTCTTTTTAGATAGGGAAGTTTTCTTGAATAATTCTGTTGAAAATATTTCCTATGCCCTTAGCCTGGGCTTCTTCTTTCTCTGGGATCCCCATGATTCTAATATTGGGCCTCTTTATGGTATCCCATAGATCTGTCAAATTTTGCTCACTTGATTTCTTGAATTTATTGAAACCTATGACGTCCTTATTAATTCCTTCTGTCTTGTCCTCACTGTCTGAGAGTCTGTCCAGATTGTCAACTCTTGGACTAATTTATTGATTCTAGGCAGGTTTTTAATAACCCCCTTTCATTTTTGGTTTCTGCTATAATTTTGTTTATGGGCTCCAATTCTTTTTGAGACCCAATTTCCTGTCTATTTTTGTTTTTGCTAGGGATTTCTGAAAACCATTTTTAAGTTGTCTTAAGTCCTCATCAAATTTAATCAATTGATTTTTCTAGCTCCTCCTGTAGTTGGTTCACCTTCAATTCACTTAACGTGTTTCTGAATTCATTCATATTTTTTCTCCATTAAATTCAATCTGGAGTCTATGCTTGTGTTGGTGAGCTTCATCTCATTCATGTCTTTTTTCATAGTTTCTATATCAGCCATTAACTGCTCCATGTTTGCATTGCAGTTGTGGTCAGGAGTCATATTATTCTCTCTTTGGGATTGTATATTTGTTGTCTCCACTTCCTTGTCACTTTCCTGTTCCATAATGGGAGTAGAGGCCCTTAGTTGGTGAGTTCTGTCTTTAATTTCTGTGGGTTTTTTTATTGGTTTCTGCCCATGTCCAGGTAGGGGAGTGGGACTCAGGTACCCTGGGGAGTGCTATTCAGCCCACTTTACTTCCACTCGAATGATCACCAGGTTTGATCTTAAACTGAGGTCTTTCCAGTTAGGGTGTTCTTTCCCCAGACAGGCTCAGATCTTTACCCGTCTGGATCCCTCTGTATGTGACTGTTTAGTCTTAGAGCCATGACATAGGCCCCTGTCTCCAATTGGTATGCTGCAGTAGAAAGAGCCCCAGCACCCCAAACTATGTAGCCCATTGTTTTCCCACCTGACTTCAGCAAGTAGATCTGGAATGCTATCCCCCCTAGTAGGGTAGAGACTCAAGGCTCTAGACTTTCCTTGGGCCAGTACTTGGTGGACCTGTTCTGATTCCATGCTCCAACCCAGCCACAGTCGCCCAGACTCAAGAACCTGGTTAGAGCTTCGTATTGCTCATGTAATCTGTGTTCTCAAATTCCTTTATTTGTTAAAAAAGGAAGAAAAAGAATTCAGGTGTAAGCCTTATATAAGAGAAAAATAAAGGATTTGAGATATTGAAAAAAAAATAATAAAAAATAAAAGAAAGAGGGAAAGAAAAACAGGTGAAAGCCTGGTATAAGAGAAAAATAAGCCACTTGAAATGTATTAAGAAGCAATATATATATATATATATATATATATATATATATATATATATATATATATATACACAAAAGAGGAAAAAAGAGAAAAAATGAGAGTTCATTGAATGTTCACCAGCCAGCAACAAGCAGGTCTGCCACTAGGGGCAGCGCCTTTCAACTCCCCTTGGCTGATTTTGTGATGGGTCAACCTGCTTCCACACAGAGCTCCCTTCCCTCCTAATGCCTCCGATCTTCCCCTCCCCCACTTATTTTCAGAGCCCCTCCGATATTCTGTGCACCCCCTCAGGACCCCTTCCCAGACTTTATAAATGTTTTGACCTGGGAAGAAGCTGACCTCTGATACCCGCCTGGACCAACCTGTGCCCTCCTG
>PVHP010043825.1:0-14361 GCA_004024765.1 Zapus hudsonius
ATAAGGGCTCTGGTCAGGGTTGGGTAACAATGCAATCACCTAAATGAGGGAGAAATTTATTGCTGTGTGAATTTGCAGTAGGTATATGTCCCTATAGCTTCTAACTATACGTTTTTAAAAATATTTTTTATTTATTTATTTTTAAGGAGAGGAGAGAGAGAGAGAGAGAGAGAGAGAGAGAGAGAGAGAGAGAGAGAGACCACCTTGTGGGTCTGGCTCATGTGGGTCCTGGGGAATTGAACTGGGGCCTTAGGCACTGGAGGCAAGTGCCTTAACCGCTGAGCCATCTCTCCAGCCCTAACTATACTTCTTTGACAGCAATATTTCAAGAACCACTGGTCAACCTGACCTAGGAGAACTCAGCAAAGAAAACTGGAATGAGAGTGAATCCTTCTTAACCCAGGTACAGGGTTCAATTAGAGATAAGAGTAGGTCTGGGCTAGTCTTTGCTCTTTGGAGTATTAAGGGGTCCTCTAAATTCACATTAGGATCATCTGTAACTCCATCCTCCTCCCCTATAGTCCTGAAGCTGTACCAGCCACCTCAGAGAAGATGAGGAGTGCCCCTGCCAGCCACTGTCCTGAGGCTTCCCAAAGCTGCCGACAGATACAAGCACTCACCCTCTTGGACTAAGGACCCCACCTTCTGAAAGCCCTCTTTCCCCTACAGTATTGCTCTGGGACCGGTTTCCCAGCGTAGACCACAAGGTCGGTGCCCACCCTCCATTATAATGTTTAGAGTTCCCCCGAGTTAGCACCCAAAATCTTTTTCTTTATTTTGTATAAAGCCTGGGGTTCTTTCCCTCTACTGACCTGAGCCCTCGGGTCCAAGGCTTCACTCCTTGATAATCGGAGGCAGAGTCGAGGTAATGCCGGCCCAAAACACCATACCTTGGACCTCTCAACGTTATAGTGCAGTAAGTGGGTTCTGTTTATGCAGTCGAAGGCAACCCAGTAGGCGTTCCAAAAGTCCTCATCACCTGGCTCACCTTGGAATTCTATTCTGCAGGACTCCCAGGGGTGAAAGCAAGGGTAGACTGGCCGACTTTCTTTCAGACACCAAAGGGGTTCTTTTTCTGCCCTGGGGGGGGGGTTGAGATGAGATCTCTGCCTTTCATGAGGTTAGAATTCCTCTTTGATTTAGGGTTCCAGTCTTACAGCCTCAACTATCCTATTTCCAAATTAAATCATGTTGAAGGTTCAGGTTTAACTATATGATTGTGGGGTTACAATTCAGTCCTCAAAAGACAGTAAATATGTCAATAATGTCAGACCTGGCATCTTTACAATTTTATCTCCGTATAAATATAGTATAGTGTACTGATCCATTTATTTGGGACTTTTCCCCCTCAGTTTATTTTTTAATATTATTTATTTGCAAGGAGAGACAGAGACAGAGACAGAGACAAAAAGAGAGAATGGACAAACCAGGACCTCCTGCCATGGCAAACAAATTTCAGATGTCATGTGCCACTTGGTGCATCTGGTTTTACAGGGATATTGGGGAATCAAACCCTGGTCATTAGGCTTGGCAGGCAAGATCCTTAATGCCTGAGCCATCTTACCAGGCCCCTCATTTAGTTTTATAGCTGTGCCCAGATACAGCGTTGTTTGGTTCTTTTTTAAATAAAGTTTAGACATTTGATGCCCTTGTGGTATTGCTTGCTTTTATTTTGTTTTGTTTTATTTTTGTCCTGTTACCTGTCCTATTTGATGGTTTTGAATAGTAAAACTTTTGCGTTTAGTGAGATGAACAGTACCATTCTGTTGTATATTTTAAAATAATTCTTTTTGATTTTCTATTTATAAGATCATGTCACTTATTATCTGTATCTTTCCAATATTCCAACCTATTATTTTTGCATTTTATTGCTATTATTTATTCTCATTTGTGTTTAAACAATAGATGTTGTCTTGGCCCTGATGTTAATGGGGATGCTTCTAACATTTCACATTTATTCCAGTTTGTTGTATAGATATTAGGGTGTGGAAATTATCTTCTAATGTTATTTTTCTGATATTTGTTTAATCCTGGATGACTGTTAAACATTTTCCAAAGTCTATCTGCATGCTTACAAATGAACAAAATGAATTCTTTTTCTCCTCTAAAATATCAATATAGGGATATTCCTGCTGGCATTTTTTAATGTTATTCCATCTATACATTTCTTAACATAGACTACTTACTCATTTCTATACTGAATATGATGTGAATTTATGATGTATGCCTCTATGTGAATGAGCTTGGCTGAAGTCATCTTAATTATTTGTTGTTGCTGTTGTTTTTCTGAGTTGTAATCTGTTTATTGAGCTGGAGGGTGTGAATTACCATCTTAAATCTCAAATTTCTCTAATCTTCCTTTTATTTGAAAAATTAGGCACACATGATATATATTTTTATGGACATGAAAACATGACATACATGATACTTATCAAAATATTTAAGATATATAGTACTATTTTACATTATCTTAAACTCATTATACCTTATCTCTAATCTGAACTCTGCACAAAAGTGGTTCAGTGTAACTTTTAGTACATTTTTATTTAATTTCATACTGTAAATTCCTTTTTAAGCTTTTTATTGACAGCATCCATAAATATAGCTAATTTACCATCATCATAACCCCTTTCCAAGACTCCCTCTTTCCCTCTCAAAAATTTCCCTTCCAATGCACCCATTAATCTTTCCACTGGTCTCTCTTCTATTTTGATGTCATCATTCTTTCCTCCTATAGGTCGGGTCATGTGTATAATTAGCTTCAATTTTTTTGGTGTATTTTCTTCCATAATTTTTAAAATATCTTTATTAGAATAAGTATATACACTGTATGAGCAAATCTTGTGAAGGTGTCCCCTTTTACCTTTTCTCGGTCCTCTAACCACTGGGGTCCTTCTTCTTTTTGAATACTGGATCTGTCCATAGGTTAGGGGGATATAAACTGTACCAGAGGTAGCCAGTTTTTCTTTCTCTTTTTTTTTCTTCCCCCTTGTGTATTCTTGCTGAGGGAGGCAATGTCTCTGGATACTCTCCCCCACCATGGCTCTTACAATCTTTGCACTCACTCTTGTGCTCAGTTCCCTGAGTCATGGTCGGTGAGTTTTGAGTCTGCTTTGTTGTTGAGATCTTAAGTATCTCTGGATCTTTGCCCTGAGTTCTGTTGGGTATCATTGGTATCTGTCTCCATTGACCTTTCATGGGTTATCAGACTTGCTGTGGTGATTGGTCTCCTGCTTGTCTCATCAGTTTCTCATAGGTTTCATTTCGGCCCTGTATGAAAGCTAAGTGTGGTTTGTCTCCTGCTAGTATGTCAGCCATGAAACCTTGCTTTTAAACAGGAAGCTCCTGAGGAAGCTGAGGGCACCACCAGATAAGAGGGGCCATGAATAAAATGGGAGTAAGCCAAACTTCAAGAATAACTGCTCAGGCCTGCATATCCCTGTCCCAGTTATTGGTTCCTGCCCACATTGAGCTGTTTATCAAAGAGACAAAGTCCCCAAAATATGTCAGACTTCTGTCAAAGCTCTTGAATACCTGTCCCAGGCATAAGGTATGACCCTATTGCTGAAGAAATCACAGAGTGTCATCAAACAACAAGAGATCCTTCTAGATCCAGAATGGTAACCAGCTCCAAGATGGCAGCATGTGTAGCGCTGGAAAGTGTTGCACCAGCTGCCAGGGGAAATTGGTTAATGATATTTGGAGAAAGCTGAGGCCACTGATATAGAATATATACAGTTGTCACAAGAATGCTGAACACACAGCTGTATGGAAGAGACCAGCAATTCAAGAAATGTTCATCTGTTCAATAGTGGCACTAAACCAAGGAGGGTAATCAACAGCTTACTGATTGGCTAAGAGATCTTCTCAGTGACAAGAAACCCTTATCTGGAACTGGAACCCATGGTGTAATCCTATGGGGACCAAGAACTCATGCTCCTAGCAGAAATTCCCACTAAAAGAGAGCTACAGAGAGGCTACACCCATTAGGAGCTAACAAAAACAGCAATGTTATCTCACTTAACCTATATTGATCTCACTCTCTGATGGAGATTCTGTTTGTATTTTTCAGACGGCAGTGAGAGAGCCAGGGACAATTGAATTCCACCAACAAAACATTGTTGTTGGTTTATCAAGATCAATATAGCTACTAGAATGAGTTTTTTCATATGGCTTAGAAAACTTTAACTAATAAAGTAACTAGTTGTTTTACTTGACCAATTGGCAAAACTGGACAATAAAACTTGCTGGTCCTGAAATATTTGTGTGTTTCCATATGCAAATTTGATACCAAGTGCAAGTGTTGATAAAAAAAGAACATATCAACAAGACTTCATACAAATTTTGGAAATATGGGGGCTGGAGAGATTGCTTAGCAGTTAAGGTGTTTGCCTGCAAAGCAGGACCCAATTTCAATTCCCCTTGTCTGAAGTTCATTTGCAGTGGATGAAAGCCCTTACATGCCCATTCTCTCTCTCTATCTGCCTCTTTCTTACTATCACTCAAATTTAAAAAAGTTTTTTTTTTAATTTGGAAAAAAAATTCTATGCATCAAATGATATCATCAAGAATATGAAAAGGTAATTTATAGAATGAATAATAAAATACAATAAGAATTTATGATCCAGATTATAATCATATATATATGCATTAAAAACTCCTTAAACTCAATATAAAAAGACAAAGTAATTTAAATAACAGGGCTGAAAAATAGATCAGTGAATAAGAACACTTGCAGTATAAACAAGAGGGCCCTTCTGGGCCTAACTGCCTGAATTCAGTCCTAAACTATTAGGCTTCACTAGAGGAACACAACCAATAGAATGAATTGTAATACAAAGGAGATTTATTTGGTTAGCTCATGACAGTCCTACAATAGCTATCTGCAAGCCGAAGAGTCAATGAACAGGTCCACAGGGCTGGTTGCCTCAGCAGACCCAATTCAGCACCTAAGGTCTTAAAGGCTTCCTGAGGAGCTGCTGGTCTTCAGTCTAGGCTTGAAGATTGAAGGCACTTTGTTCCCATGGCAATGAAGGATGAACAACAAGCACCAGCAGCCAAGCATGTTGGGGGTGGAAATTTTCTCCCCCTTTCTATAGCCTTAGGGTGGTGTCCTACAACCCTTTCCCAGACTTGTTGGCTTCCTGAGTCTCTGGAATTTCCTTCCTGCACTACCCTCTTAGGAAGGTATGTCTGTTTCTAGCACCCCTGAGCTTCCTTTCATACTGCTACTTTCTGAGAGGGCCTTCTTGTGAACAACCTCAGACACCCATCCAAGATTATTAAACAGGTCATGTTGACCACGAAAAATAAAAACAACAACAACAACAACAAACTTAACCATCTCATTAGCACACATATAAAAAGATGATCATAGCTATGAACACATGTAATATCAGTCCTGTGACTGACAAAAAGTGGTAACCCCAGGTTCAGTAAGGGATTCTGGTTTAAGAAAATAAGATGAAGAGGGATATAGGAAGACAGTTGACATTCTACTTCTGGCTTCTGCAGGATACATTCATACACCAAAATAAATTAAATAAATGAATGAATAAATAAATACATAAGCAACAGAAAACAACACAATTCTTCAAAAAATACACAAATACTTAAAAAACACATGAAGAGATTTTCATTATTATTGTCATTAAAGAAATGGAAACAAAAACCAAGATGAGTAACACATCAATTTCACTAGAATTATGTTAAATTTTTAAGGCAAATCACAGGTGTTGGAGGAATAAGGACCATTATACATTGATGATGTGATTTAAAAATCTGAACCTTTATGGAAAACATCTTCATGGTACCTTAAAATGGTAAGCACAGGCTCATACATATTTTGATGACAAAATCATTCATAATAGTCAAAAGGGAGAAACACCCAAAATGTCTACTGATAGACAAATGTGTAAATAAAATTTGTTCTACATAAGGGAGCATTATTCAGTGATATAAGCTAAGCAAATAAAGTCTTGATGCTTGTTATAATATGGGTGAACTTTGCATAGATTATATTATGAAGTGAATGACATATTATAAGCACTTTTATATGGCATTTCTAGAATATGCAAACCCATGGAGAGAGAAAGCCAAATAGTAGTTGACATGGGGTGAGGGAGAAAAGAATGGGGAATGATTGCTTAAATACAAACTGTTTTTCTGGTATGAGGAATTTTTTTAAAAAAGTTGTCTGCACAACTTTGTGAACAGACTAAATTCCAACCAAATTTACATTTGAAAAATTTTACCTGTATATTATGTGAATTTCAAGTCAATTAAATAGAATGCTCAATGATACCAAATTGTACCACTGTCTCATTTGATTCTCAATGTAGCAATGGTTAAGATGACCATCTTATTAAGTGGAATACAAAGTCTTAATGAGATCCATTTCCACATCCAAAATGAAGTAGTCAAGATTTGTATAAATGGAATGAAATAAATTACTTATAAGTACACTTCCTCATATACCTATTAGAATCTCATAAGAAATAAACTCTGACTTTCATTCATTTAAATTATATTTTAACATTTGTATAATGTATCTTAACCACAAAGATAGAGTAAAACATAGAAAGGCAAGAAGAAGCAAAAAAAGAAAACATACAGAAAATCAACAGTAAAATCACAAACAGCAATAATTACATTAAATGTAGATCGTAAACCACACAAATTAAAACAAATTAATAGAATGAAAATACAAATATTAAAAACATGTCTATGAAATCTCACTTAATTTTATGATTATAGGTAAAAGTAAAAATATGTGTATAGAAAATATGTATCATGCATACTATAATCAAACAAAACTTGATGCAGAGGAGGCCATATGTTTGATCCTCAGTACAACAACAAAACAAAATGAACAAAAAAACCCTCTGGATTTAAATGGCTCACTTAGTATGAAAATGCAGACTTTAGAACAAAGAACTTACCATGGCAAGTAGAACACTTAATAAAGATAAGAGGAAATTTACCAAAAAAAAATCTTGTGTGTATACATATATAAACATCGTTTCAAAGTAATTAAAATAAAAACAACAGCTGAATAGAGAAATATACAAGTTTTCATTTATACTTTAATAGCTTTATCGCCAGAAACAAAAAAAAATCAATAGAGAGGGCATCATCAAAGATATAGTAACCTGTAAGCTAGAAATTATATAATGCTAATGGAAGAAATCCAAAAATTAGAGAAAATCACAATACAATGAAATAAAAGTACAAACAAGTAACAATGTCAGTTTTGCTCAAATTTATCTGTTTACTTATGTAGCATCTTTTGCTATGAAAATATCAGCTACAGATACTTTAGAGATACACAAGCTAAGTTTACTAATTATATAGAAAATCAAATGAAGTAGAATAGCTAAAACATATTTAGAAATATATATTAGAAGAATTATTTTATCCGACTGTCCACTTGCATCAAATCAATATGATATTCATAGAGGGATAAACACATAAAGTATTGCAGAAAATGATGTAGGAATACATTCATACTAATACACCCTGACATTTTTTGACTGTATAGCTAAATAAAAGCAATTCAAAAGATAAAGGAGAGTTTATCCATAAAATGATTTTTAAAGCACTGACTTATAAAGCATAAAATGAAACTTGTCATAAACCACATAGCTTGTAATATAACTATTTAAAATTATTTCATAGTTCTAAATATATAAATATATCTTTAGAAAAAAAACTATAGTAGGAAAAAGTAAATGTTAACTATTGACCTACTGGTAAATACAGACTTCTTGGGAGCTAAACTGGGGCAGACTAGACCAATTGTTAAAAGTATCAGTGTTACATGGTAAAGTACATCTAGTCTCTTCTGTGGCCCTTTGGAATGAAAACTCTCAAGAACAGCTGGGAACTGTTTGTGCCCCCAGCATGGTTAGAAGGATGAGACAAAAGTAGATGGTAACCTAGCAATGGTGCTAGTGATCTGAATACACAGTAGCCAGGTATTCAAAAGTTTATATAAGTTTTTGAAATTGTTTCTTCCCAGTGCTCAGCTCTCCCTTGTCAACTCCCTGCTTGGAAACACTAACACAATCTGCTTTTTGAAAGTTCCTGATTTTGCTTGCCTGCACCCCTTTCCCTTGGTAAACAATACATAAGGACATTACAAGTTGGGTTCTGGGCCACAGTTCTTTGAGAACAATCTCAGTTTTGGACTGCCCCTGACTTCTAGAATAAATATACTCTCTTCCACTCATACTGGTGTTAGTCCAGAGACCCTCATGCTTTAAAACAGAAAAGGCTAGAGAGATACTTTAATGGTAGAGCACTTGCCTAGCATGTGTGATATCCTAGGTTCATTCCTTGGTATCAAAAAGAGGAAGCAGGCTGGGAATATGACTCAGCAGTTAAAAGTACTTGCAAAATCCTATACAGGGTGGCACATGTGTCGGGAGTTCCTGGAGTGCCCATGCTCACAATGGGTCTACGCATGCAAATGAATAAATAAAAAATAAATAAAAACATAGGAGATCTTTGTAGTAACCTGCAGGTCAGTAAACAATTTTTAGACTTGAACCCAAAATCATAATTCATAAATTAGATTATCGATAAATTTGACTTTGTTAAAGTTAAACTATTTCACTGTGAAATACACTAGTAGGAGAAACAAGACTTTGCATATATTCTCTCTCAGAATCAAGTGCCTTAATCTGGACTGCCTTAAGGGTTCAATACTCTACAGTTCTAAATATCTTGCCTCTGCATAGAGTTCTTTTCTTTGTGGCTCAAAATTCTCAATCTTATCCACTTCTAAAATGGAGTGATGCCCCTAAAATTAAGAAACAAGAATACCAATCCATACAGAGGGATTTTGAATCCACTGTTATAGTCAAAATCTTTGTAAAGTTTCTCCCAGAAAAAAAATCACTTTTATACACAGGAGAAGGCAAGATAAATGTGAAATGTGTTTAAAACCAACCTGGAAGAAATAAAAGAAATGCACAAAGATATGGTTGTTCTCTTAGTGCAGCAGGCATTGCATCAGTCTTATAATCTGAAATACACAAAGATGACCACATACAAGGCAATATTTAGGTGTTATGTAAGTGGCACAGATAAGTGCCCATAAAATTTCAGGACAGGGGTATCTCCTTCTGTTTCATTCCCCCAATAAAGTGAAAAATGGCATTGTACCAGATTTTTACAACAGAAAAGAAGGTATGCCAGGGAGATGGTTGGCATGAAGGCTCAAAAATAAAATAATCAAAGTAGGAATGTTGGAAAAATTAACTTTGAAAATTGAAAAGATGCTTGAAGAAGTTTGACTATAGTTTTCCTAGTGTGCCAATAGAAAATATATTTGGACTTGTATGTGGTAGTTATGAATATGAGGAGAAGGTTTTGAAGTTCACTATCAAAATGGGAAAAGTCATGAGAGGTCTTGAGGCTATAAAGTGGCCTTGTGGAAGTAATATTTACCAAGTATGTAAATGGTTGATGAGAGGAGAAAAATCAAGAGAAAGACAAGTTCAAGTTCAGGGCAAAGCCAGTCAACCCACTTGTGCTGATACATAAAGGGATGATGCAGATGCATTTATGATCAGGAAATCAATAGGATTCATGACAGATGAAATCTTTGGGATAAATAGCAATGAGGAACAACTTCATGGCCCAAGTATTTAAATAAAATAATCCTTGCAATAATTAAGGACATTTGTCTTACAAGGGATCATGATAAAATAAGCATTAATTCATATTTTTCCTGCTCTTCTGGGCTATAACAAAGATGGTGAGAAACTAAACATCCTCGGATCAAAGCCCAGGTATCTGCCAGAGTGATAAAAATAAGAGGGTCAAAAGAAGGAGATTTAGAAGCGCATTATTCAGGCGCCAGTACATTGTGTATTTTCTGGATTCTGTTCCATTGTTAACTTCTACTTTTACCGCAAAAATGGAAGAACATGAAGGGGAATCCTATCAGGTTGTGTTTGCTTTCACATGGAAATACTCAGTAGACAATAAATAGCAAAATTCCAAGGGAAAAATAAACTTTAGAATTATACCCCCAAACAACAGCAAGCTATGAGCGTAGGTTAGATTTTTGGAGAGGAAAGAGCCTTTAAACGTTTAGAGTGCATATATTTAAGACACGTGAGGTAAATTTCTATTGTCAATTTGGATTTGGAATCGTGGGAACCACACCTCTGGGTGTGTCTGTGAGGATATTTCCAAAAGAGGTTTAGCTGAGAAGGAAAGAAAGACTCTGAATGTGAGTAGCATCATTCTATGAGCTGAAGTTCTGAACTTAAGAAAGAAAAAGAAAGAAAGAAAGAAAGAAAGAAAGAAAGAAAGAAAGAAAGAAAGAAAGAAAGAAAGAAAGAAAGAAAGAAAGAAAGAAAGAAAGAAAGAAAGAAAGAAAGAAAGAAAGAAAAAAGAGGGAAGGGGAGAGGGAGGGAGGGAGGGAGGAAGGAAGGAGGAAGGAAGGAGGAAGGAAGGAGGAAGGAAGGAAGAAGGGAGGAAGGAGAAAGGAAGGAAGGAAAAAGGGAGAAAGAAAGGAGGGAGGGGAACAAGGAGGAAGGAAGGAAGGAAAGAAGGAAGGAAGGAAGGAGGAAGCAGGAAGGAAGATTTTTTCTGCTTCCTGAGGTTCTCAGAGGTGGGGAGTTTCAGTTGTATGTTTCTGCCACCACGAACTCCGCCATGCCTTCCCCACCATGACAGGGACACACTTCAAACCACAAGCCAACACAAAGTCCTTCTCTTGCCTTTCTATCTGGCATTTTGCCACAGCACCATGACAGAGTAACCAACGCAGGGATTATAGAAGGAACCTGGAGACAGGTACAGAGGAGGCTTGGAACATAGGAGAAGAAACGGAGCCACACTACTTGCAGAATGCCAGATACCTAAACAGGTGAAAGAAACAGTCAACAAATTTACAGAAGCAGAGGTGACTTAATACAGTGTTTCCTAAGGAGACTGATGAAGAGGACCCCCGTTCCCCCCAGAATGTGATGCACAGATCAGTTCTAGAGCAAGTGTGGGGGTCCTGGAACCAAGTTGAGTATGAGAACTGGTACAGACACAAAGGAAGAGACAAACAGCGAGCTCAACCATGGTAATATTCCCCAGAAATTAAGGAAAATCAGAATTTTAAGTCTCAGGCTATTAAGCCTTAGCAATGCAGTTTAGTGTTTTAGAATCCTTTTAAATCTAGAGTCAGAGAGAATTCTGTCAGAATTCTTAGCAGCTTTACAAACTTACAGGATGCTTGGTCCCTCTGTGTGTTTCTCACCATGGGAGAAATGATAGGACATAACCCACACAGGGTTCCCTGAACTTGAACTTGTCTTTCTCTTGGTTTGCTTCCTTTCACCAACCTTTCAGTTTGAACCAAGTGAGCTGGTTTCTAAAAATATAATCAAGGCAAAGATGACCCATAAAAAAGCTCCAAATACACCAGCAATTCCTACTAACTGTGGATAAGGAACAGACAATAAAGAGATGTTACAGCTAGCTAGACACCAGATTGTAGATTTTTTTTTCTAGTGTCTAAAAGCCAAGACAAAAATCTACCTAAGAAATGGGTATCTATCAGCATATCATGTGGCCATTGTTCTTTAGGCAAATAGAAGGGTCTTTATGTTTCAATGAGATGTGCTATGATTAAAATTGGCTTAAGTAGTTAAAATCTTTAATTGGTTTGCAAAGTAGTTTGGACAAAGAAAGCCTTGTTAAGATCTGGATGTTCACTCATATGGACTGTCTTCCTGGTGTGTTATGTCATTGGAACTTCCCACTGGGTGGATGTGTGTTCAAACTTATTTTTCCTCCTAATAATTTCTAGTCTCACTGTGAAACAAGAAAGTAGACTCTTCAATATGTAATAATGATCTGAAACAGCCACATTTTCAAATCATATAAAAAGAAGAGAATGATTGGAGATCTTGCAATGGTCACAGATATGTCCACTTGGCCTCACACCATCACGTTTAAATTCAGCTTAACGTTATCAAAGATAAAATACATGTAAGACAATAATGCTCTCCAGAAATGACAAGTACATCCTACAAGTAAAATCCCAGCCTGTGACCCCCTACCTTCCCGACATGTCTAGAGGCTTGCCACATGGCAGGATATCTGTAAGCCAAGATTTTTGCTGAAAATAATTGCTATTTTCTATGTCTGTTCAGGCATGAGTCTCTGAACTCAAGTACAATACACAGCAACTTCAATTAACAAGTGCAATGACAATATTATTCAGTTCTATGCACATTCATTTTTATCCCAAGGATATTACAACTCATCACAAAGTTGAATTTTATTCCTATAACATCTGTCAACCAAACCAAAATCACATACTTAGATCCTCATAAATCATAGCAAACCTGCCATCCCATGGCAAGAGTCAAACATCCACCCTATGCCATGATCTCTAAAACACTGAGATAATTGATGGACAGCCTTCTTTGCTAGTCTCATCTCTGAACAATACCACATGATGAGTCCACTGTTCTTGACACTAACATGTGAATATTGTTTTCATAATTGAGCATGCAGCATGCTGGTCTAAATTGACATGTTTGTAAGGGATTCCGTCAAGTCAAACAGAGGAGAAGAGAAAATCTGACAGCAGGCATTTGTCAGATATGGCCAAATCTCTGCTGGATCCTACTTTCACTGCAGAGTCCCTGAAGCATATAAAACTTATCCCACTTTTAAAAAGCCATGCATGCATGAAACAGAGGGAAGAATTTCAAGTAGGAACTGATGACTTAGTAAAAATAGGTAAGATTTCTCCAGATCAAAGAGAAATGAAAGGCACAGCAAGAAAACATTGCTCCTGAGCGAGGTGATGAAACATTCACTAGCCCCATTTAGAAGTGAAAATTTTATAAAATTCACCAAATGTGTTTAAAGGTGGACATTTCAATAAAAGACAGAAACTGAAGCAATGGTGTTTTAGAGGTGCTGGGCTCTATCTGTGTTCATTTCACACAGACAAGGCACTAAAGCAGAGTGGAAACAAGTTGATTTCATCTGGCAGATTAGTGAATACGTGTGCTTTACGAAGTTCAGCCATTTCAACTATTTTAAATAGGAATTCTGTATTTTAAAAAATATCTTTAAATTGGTGATAACAACTCATTGTTTGCCCACTGAATAATGTAACTCATTATGGACAATAAATACATATTTAAGAAAAAATAAATAAAAATAAATAAAAAAACAACAACAACAAAAACCCACAACCATGATGGTGGCAGTTTCCTGATATTTGCCATGTAAGACACATAAGGCGTTCTTGTAAATATAATCTATTTTATTTTATTTTTTATTTTTTTAAATATAAATTTATAGTCCATAATGAGTTACATTATTTAGTGGGCAAACAATGCATTGTTATCCCGAATTCCCTAATCCCCCCCATCCCTGATCAGTTGGATATCCTCCTCCGTGGGCTGTCTGTATTAGTCCTTGTGGCAAGGGATCCTAGATGTCCTAGTACTCAGCCTGGTTTTCCTGGCCCAAGTGTGTTGTTACTGATGGGTGCCATGCCTCTGGACCATCTCCCCTCTCCTGTTCTGTTCCCTGAGTCGTGGTGGTTGAGTATTAAGGCTGCCTTAATGTTGCGAGTTTAGGGGTCCTTGTGTCGAAAAATCTTGGTTTCTGTCTCATTGGCCTATCCTGTGTTGATTGAATGGCTGTGGTAATAGCTCCCTTGTTCATCTGTCATTGTCTGCTGGGTTCCCTATGGTTCCTCCACGATATGACTGTGGTGGCTCCTCTCTTGCCAGGATCTCAGCCATCAGCCTACGGTGGGTTAGTAGGGTTAGATGTGCCACAGCTCTCTCGTTGCATCCTGAAAAACACAAACACATTTGGCTTATCCTGAGTTGGTTGAATGGCTGTGGCTATGGGTCCCTTCTTCATCCCGTCCTTCTCTGCAGGGTTCCATATGTATCCTCCACAATAAGACTGTGGTGGCAAATCTCTTGCCATGATCTCATCCTTTTTGCCTGCTGTCGGGTGGTAGGGTTATATGGGCCACAGCTCACTCTCTATATCCTGAAAAATACAAACACAATCTCCATCGGAGAGTGAGAACAGTGTAGGTAAACAAATATACAGCATTCTTGATTACCTAGTTTCTATTTTTAGTAGCCTCCCTGTCAGATGTTCGCTTAGTACATCTTTCCTTGGAAGCCCAAGAGTATGGGATCCGGTGCATATTGCTCTAAATCCCCATTTCCAATCAAGGGTTCCCCCTCACTGAGTGGAATATTTGGCCAAATTTAGTAGCTGTTGATTGTCTCCCCCAGGCCCAGGCTCCTTCATTGCACAATTGCTCCTTCTTGGTTTGCTGTTCTCTCCCAGTAGGAACTGTAT
>PVHP010043826.1:0-14357 GCA_004024765.1 Zapus hudsonius
TCATTATACAGGATAAGGCACATATTTTTTAGTATGGTTATGTGCGGTAATGAAGCATGCAAGAAAACCCCACACAAGATAGATGGAAGCTTTCACTAGTGAAGCTGAAAACTTGGTTAACTTAATAGTCTATTTATTACATTCACTCCCGGAACTTATGGCACCTGATTAATATCTCCCATCTCCCCCCTTGCTATACAATTAAAACTGGTGCCATGTGATTGCACAAGCTGACTCTGGCCCAGATGGAGAGGGGACTGCAGACTGAGATAAAAACTAGAGAAGGTGTTCCTCCTGCCCGGGACCTGATGATAGAGTAAGATCCCTTGGGCTGAAGGATGGCCTCTAAAAGAGGGATCTTACAGTATTCAACGAGCTCGAGAAGAAAAGCCCCTTCAGTGTCCATGGCCTGGTTTTACCCACTCCCATGCCTTCAAGCAGGAGCATGGCAAAGCCTACACGCTGAGAAGGCCACCAGAGCAGGTGTCCAGACACACTTTAATTAGCAAAAAGAAAGATGGCTACACCTAACCTGTTCTAAGAAGGTATTAGGCTAAATAAGACAATAATTTTTGAGTAGGCACTTAAAGCCATTTTCAGTCTCCCGTTTCCTTACACACTTGCTACTAAACAGCTGGTTAATTTGGCCAAGTTCTGATCAATGAGAAAACTATCCAGAAATTCTGGGAAAGATGGTTTGTTATCAGAAAAAAAAAAAAAAAAAGAAAAAGCGGGTCGTACTATGAGGACAGGTTGTCCCTTGCCCCTTCTTCCAGATTGTGGGTGCAGTGCCCCAAGTGTTCACAAGCTACTTTGTGAACATCCAGATGACATACTCTAAATGGTGGCACAGTAAGAGAGTCAGGCTTGGTGACCACATTACTTGGCTGGCAGAACAACGCTGAGACTATCTACTCTGCATCTTTTGTTAAGGGAATACTATGTGGCTTTTCGGGTTAAGCCACACTGAGAAGGGCAGCGGACACCATTCTTTCTAGTCTAAGTGGCTCTCATCAGTTGTGACATGGAGTGTGCATGTTCTTTGCTACGTGTGACCTCTTGTCATCTGGAAGCTTTATAACATGCTCCCTTGGAAGGTTCTATTATGACCTCCATTTTCTGATGAAATTAGGTAAATGTGATAGTTTCTGTTGATTATCCACTTGACAGGCTCTAGAATCACCTGTGAGGGGTTATCTAGGTTAGGTTAGCCTCCAGACATGCCTGTGAGGGTAAGCTTGCCTAGGTTAATGGAGGTAGGAAAGACCACGTTAACTATGAGCAGTACTGTTGTGTTGGCAGGGCTCCCTGGCTCTATAAAAAGGAGAGAGCTGATGAGCATTAGCACCCATCGCTCCACTTCCTCACTGGATTGAATGTGAGCAGCTGCCTCAAGCTCCGGCCACCATGCCTTGCCCGCCATGATAGGCTGGAACTTGGAACTGCAAGCTGAAATAAACCCTTCCTCCTTTAAACTCATTTTTGTTTGGTGTTTTGTCCCAGCAATGAGAATGTAACTAAAATAGTAGCACACAGGAAAGAGCAGAGCTAAGACTTGAATCTAGGTTTTCCTGAGTAGAAAGTGTTTACCATTAACCACACCATTACTTTGTCAATGGGTTACTTGAACACCCTGGGCATGGGTGTTTATTTAGCATCTGGCTAACAATAGTACCAGGAGCTTTGCCTGACTGCTAAAACTGGTTGCTATTCAATCAAACCAGCGACTAAACAGAGAATAATAAAAGTACTTACGGCCCCAACCCACCACCCAGTAACCCAGATAAGACACATACATCTGCAGGTTGAAATTAGTCAGGCTAGCTTAACCTACGCCAACCAGTGGGAAGGACAGTGAGTGACCTGGCCGTGAGGATGAAAGGTTCAGGGAGAGAACTTGGGTTGAAAAACCCCAAACCTGAGCCCATGGAGCCCTTCAGAGCCCATTGCATGGCTTCTGTACCCTGATCAGGAGGCAGCTTCGCTCTCACTGGAAAACAGAGAGAGATGGCAAGGGCTTTGAGAACTGGGTCTGGTTTTCCCAAGGACACTATTGTTGCCTCTTAGAGTTGGAGAAAATGGTCCAAGTGTGCAATGGTCCTTGAATGTGAATTCCCCCTAAGTGTGTTAAATCCCTGAGACTGTCCTCAATTCCTGGTGGGGACTAGTATGTGCTGGCTCTATAACAGGTGCTTAGTACATATCAGCCACCCTTGTGATTAGTCTGGGACCAGCCAGGTAGCAGAAAAAATGAACTCAGTGAATATTCTGCATACTTCTGTTCTCCAGAAAAAAGGCAGAAACCAGGAGGCTGCTGTCTTGGAAACATGCCAGCCAATGGTACTTAGTATGCAAGAGGCCACTTATTGCCACTTATTGATCCTTTCCCATTAGCCCAGTGAGCATCAACTCTTCTATGAGAAGATACGTGCATTGATACCCAGAAGCCAACAGAGGGACTTGGCCACACAGCCTTCTTCCCCAGCAGCCCCCCGGCCCATCAGACCATTATGCATCTGAACACAAAGATTCTTCCCACCCTGTAACCCTTACAGGGCAGGAGCTGTCTAGAGAGGGGGAAAAAATCCAGAACAAAACATATGCAAGAACTGGGGCTTAAACATCCCATAAAGATTAACTTATCTTCAGTAATTGCCTTAACTAGGGGATTTTTAATGCTTTTCAAAGTTTCTTAGAGAAGCAAAAATATGCAGAGTGAGTCCTATAGCAGCCAACAGAGGAGATACTTAGAGCATAGAAAAAAAGGTATCAACTATAAGAAGCCCATAGCTAGGAAATTTTAAGGCACTGATTCTAGGGGATTTAATAAGAATGTAATTTGTATAATTAACCATTCATCAATGTCAATTTCATTAAATGAATGCCAGAAATATTACCTTCAGCAGCACGACCTAACAGGATTGGAATATATTATATGAAAAATGAACACTTAGTGGTTTCCCCCCCTGCTCTGTCTGTCACAGCAAGATTTGCAAGGCTGAGAAATAATTTAAAGGGTAGTAAATGAAACGGGCTGAGGCAAATGTGTGCATTTTGGTAACTAACCTCCGTCATGATGTATGAGCATTCATGTCAAAACGTTTTCCTGCAGCAATGACTAAAGGGACTTGTAGCTCCCTCCCACGTGCCATAATGCCAGGAACAATGCCAGGTACTTCCCAAAGGTACCCCTTTTTACCCATCTAGATGCAGCCTCTCTGTCCTTGGTTAGGCTCTCTAGGGCCCAAGACTAGAAGTCATAGGGCTCTAGTGTAGAATTAGAAGACATTCTCTAACACTTCCAGAGTAGCCGTGTGCTGGACAGCTTGCCCATCTGTCCAGGAAGAGCAATGATTGATGATCAGCAGAAAGAAATCATTCTGACTTTTATTCATGGTATTGCCTACAGTCAGCAGGGGAGCATGGGGCTTGATGGAGGTGGGCTGATGAAATATTTGTACCTAGGACTTATTGCCAAGGCTGCACACAGAAAAGGTGGTTCATGGAGATCTATTCATTTCCGTTCACAATGGGAAAGGTGTAGGACCAAGAAGACAATAACCTGCCTGTGTGCCCATGAGAAGGTAGGCACAGGTATGGTGCACACAACCATTCATCCACCTGTTAAGAGTTTAACCTGGAGGTTAGGCTCTTCAGATTTACAAAGTGTTGTCCCCAGAGTTGGCATGGTGCCTCACCCATAGTAGGTGTTTAATCAATACTAGTTCAGTTGATTTTCTTGTAGTGTTAACTCACTTGCATGCTCTTCTCTTTCAGGGGGCTTCAGGGCTAATAATCATTGGTATTCCTGTGGGATCTGCTGTCCAGAATCTCAGGTCTGAGAGACAAGAATTTTTTTTTGCAAGAAAATCAAATATGCCTTAAAAATGAAATCATGTGACAGAAAGATTTTTTTCTCATGCATTCAATTTTGAAAAGTCACATACTCTAGAAGAAAGAAAGAATGCATTCATTTGGGAATCGGGAGACCAGATGCCAAGATTGGACTACATCATTACAGCTGTTTTCAGACTTAAGTTCTGTGTAATCTATTATTTGATGCAAGCTATAAAATATTACTCTGAGCCCTAGCCACTGAAAAGATAGGTCCTACTTGGGACCCAGGAGAAGAGAAAGGGGGTCACAAAGCAGACTGTGTGCTCTGCGCACTAAGCCCGGGGGCGCTGCAGGACCAGCAAGCTTTTGCTCCTCTTTCCAAAACAGCTTTTGCACACACTCCTCCCCTCCATCCTCACTCACTCTTCTTTCCAAAGTGGACTGGTGACATTGAGGGGGCCACTTGTCCTCTCTGAAGAAGTTTCTTCTGTAAACCGGATGCTGATAACTGCTCCTAGGGTTGAATCGAGGGGTGAGCCTAAGGCACTGGGTAAGACAGGATAGGAGAGTGATCCTGGCCATTTTATCTCCCATGCTCTTTGGGTCCCGAGTTCATTGTCAGTCTTCTGAGAGTGAATGGACAGTCTAGCAAGCACAGTCATCCTCAACTGTCATGACGTCACTATGCTACTCTTAGGGTAGAAGAGTTTTAAGAACATGCAACAAGGAGAGGCTAATATTTAAGATTTAAAAAATAGGGCCCGTGACAGAAATTGAGTGATTTTCCCATATACAAGACAATTAAAGGAATGGAAATCACTGTTGAGTCCTTTGATCCTCATCCCATAGATACCATGACTCACATTTTTCATCCTCTGTACCAGAACACATGAAATGTGATGTGACCAGGGTCGCCGGAACCACTTCCAAAGGCAGGAACTGAAGCTGGGAGGCAGAGCTGGGATTCAGAAGGACTGTGATGCTTGGATGGGTGGGTGGTCTGTAAGTGGTATAGATGGTATGACATCTGAAGAATCCCCCAGAGGGAATGAGGAAGAGGGAGACACTTCACCATGTGACACAGAGCAGCCTTGAACCTTCATTGCTTTTTATATACAGACTTTTTGTGACTTTAGTCAACTGACCAGACTCCTCAAAGTCTCTGTCAACTGCAGAATGGGATGTGGAATGGTTCCCCTCTTAGAAAGCCACTGGGAGTGACTGCAGCACTTGTCAATGTGGGTCCTCAGTCAGTGCTAATGATGACTCAGGTTACTAGCCTCAAATCCCTGGGAACACGGGAACCTCAGGAACATGGCCTGCTGCACAGAAGCTGGAAGCAAATGTGCTGTCAGCCTTAGCCGTTCGTCTATGAGGACCTAGAGTCTGGTCAGCAGGCCTTGGCAGCCCCCTCTCAGGTGGCAGGCCTGCCTACCAAGCAGGAACAAGAAACAGCACTGAAACACTTGGCCAGGCTTTAGACAAGTGTGGGTCTGCCTACCATTGGTCTATTGGGGGTCTGCTTTCAGGGGCTGCTATGGGCTGTGGCTTCAGAGCTGCTTCACAAGGGCTGGAGGCCAGAGTCTGAAGTTTGGCTCTGGGCCTCTCTTGTTTCATGGGAAGGCAGCTCAGTGCAGTGTGGCTTTACCCGGTGACAGCCATGGGCCAAGCTGAGTCTGATGCCTGGTCGGGGAGAAGCGAGCCTTGGCCAGCTGCTGAGGGGAAGGGAGTGTGTGCGATGTGCTGGAAAGAGTCAGGCCCCAGCTTGCAGTTGTGTCGTCTCTACCCAGCCTGTCTGTGCTCAGCTCTGTCACTGGGGAGCTGTGTGACTCTAAGAAGGCCCCCAACTTTGCTGGACTGGTTTCTTCCTTTCTAAAAGAAGGAGTTGGGCTGGATCAGGGATTGTTAAAGCTTCAGTTTCTTTAAATAGCAAAAATCCTTTTCCTAAATAGAATTGAAACAAAGAAGTGATACATAAAGTCGCATCAAAGCACAGTTTCTTGGCTAAACCCATGTCCTCTCATCCCCAGTGTGGTCCTAAGCCACCACACAGAACCTCGGGGTTCTGAGGGATGACACTATCCGGTCTTCATAGGAGTTCCTCTAATTGTAGTGTTAGTGTGTGTGTTTGATGAGTGCCCCTCCTTCCCAGGCCAGTCCAGCATGACTCACTGATGACCAAACAACAGAAAGCTTTACAATTCAGTTCGTTTTATCTTGAGTTCATTTCTTTTGTTTATGTTTTCAGAAATGGCATTTATGATGTCAGGGTGACTTATAGTTATCTGGGTAGGTACTGAAGCTTGTAAAGGCCACCTAATCACTTTACTTTGACTGTCATTAGTCATTTCACACCTACAGAGAAGAGGAAGATGGATGGATTGTTTGTGGGAGGGGACAGTGTGTGGGAGGCCAGAGAAACCGAGGACCCACTGTGGACCCTGTCACCAATGATGACCAACATGAATGCTGTCTTTGTCTTGTTCTCTCTCCTCCCCAGGCCTTCTCTTTTCCTCTCTCATTCTGCTTCCCCCTTTTCCTCTTCCTCCTTTAATACTGAGCTGATACTAATCACACTCCTGTAGATATTGGGGTGGAAAGAGAGAATGTTGGAGAAAATAAGCGATGAAGGACAGAGTAAACGATTTGAATCTTGCAGCCATGTGTGGGAGGGAACGTGGAAGAAGCCCAGAGCGAGAAGGATAGGGCACGCGTGCTCTGATCCCTGAGATCAGAGCAAGGAGTGAAAGAAGAGGTGGTGGGTGCTTGGGTCATGTGGACCTACAACTGAGCGATAATAAACCCACACAGAACAACCTCTCTCACCAGCACTAAGCAGATGCATTGTTCTGCATTGTTGGGGATGGAATCCAGAGTCTTGTGCATGCTAGCCAAGTGCTCTGCCTCTGAGTTATACCCCAGCCTCCCTAAACACATTTTGTGCAGGAGAATTTCTGACTAGAGCCCTGGGGTAAAAAGTCTAGGGAGATGGGATCCCTGCCTTCCAAGAGGGAGCAGGTTTCTTAGCAGTTACACATCTACTTCTGTACGAGCTAACGAGCACCATTCAGGAAAGGGGGTTTGCCCCCTGTGCCTGTGAATAGCAACAATAATCTATACTTAATGAGATTAAATTAATAATTATTTTAATTGTGACATGTTTTCCTCCTCTCTTCCCCCTGCCAGGGCAGGCTTGGCGCTTCTCAGGATTACAGTCATAATGGTAACAGATAAACCTTAATTAAAACATTCCAAAATACAATGGCTGATTAAAATGCTGTGACATGTCGTTTCCATCTCATTTTGAGCTCTTGCTGATGACGATGAATGTCTCTCCACTGCTGGAAGCATCTCTGCTATGCAGAGCAGTTGCCCACATGGCATTCAGTGATGTCCAGAGCCCCTTTACACCTCTGGTGTCGGAGAGCAAGCCCACTGGGTCAGGGACCTCTCACACTTTGTCCTTCCTGCTAGCTACTCACAGAGCATCTTGAGAACAACTCTGTTTCCCTTGTGCAAAGCCTGCCTCCTGCTGGGCCCAGCCTGATCCTCTTCCTGGCAGTGTGCTTATTTTCAGGCCATCACAGACCATAGGAAAGCATTCTGTGCTCTTGCTCTTTGGGCACTGTGCCTGGGGTCTGAGCAAGCCCTGCATCAGGTTTGCCCCTGACTCAATCAGTCCCTTCTCTCCTCTGGTCCAGTCATCAGCTGGGGTCTCTGTTGCTTGCCTCTGTTGCTTTGAGCTTCTGTCACAGCTCTCCCCTCGGACTCATGGCTCACATCTAGAGGCAGGTTTCTCAGCTTGTATAGCTTCCCCAAGGCCATCTCCACATTGATGGCTTTTTGTAGTCATTGGCATTCTCTCATTAATTCAGCCATGTATTTGCACTCATTAGGAAACATTTTAAAGCCATTTAAGGCAGTGTGTTTGGTTTAGGCCACAGACAGAGACACCTGCCTAGTCTTGTGAACCTTAGCAGTTGCTAGAGTGCAATGCCAGGTTCACAAACACAGGGGTCTTAGGCTTGTGTTGTGATAGTGCTGGCTGGTGTGGACTACAGGTGGGTGTGGAGCTCTGGTTTAGGCTGGGAGAGGACAGGCAACGGATAGTTTCCTGTGCATGGGAACTTACAATGAATTTTGAGGCATTATTCAGGTGATAATAGGGAGGTCACAATGAAAAGAAGTGTCACGTGTCACATCTGGAAGCACGAATGTCTAACAGTTCTAGCCCTACTGGAACTGTAAGAGAATGGTTGAAAGGAAGACTTCATGAGGTGAGAGGTGACACAGAGGTTGTAGATGTGGCTAAGGTCAAGATCAGGAAGCATGATGAAGGACTCAAGTTCATGAACAGGTGCATCAAAGAAGCCAAGACCCTGGAAGGAGCCAACGAATGGAGCCAACACTTTTCCAGAATGTGCTAAGTCCTGCCTGGCACCTGGCAGGGGGATAACATTATTTACCCTCCTGGCTTTCTTGCCAAAGCTAACTCATAGAGTTGTCCTCACTCCAGGCATTTGGATTACAAAATCTCCTCTAGGTTGTCCAGACACAGAACAATGAGCACACACTCCTACGCCACGCCCCATCTTAACACAACACCCCCACATTTACCTAGCCCGCAGATACTTAAAAATATTTTCATTTCTGAAATGATTAAACACTGGTAACACAGCAGTTTCACCCAGCTGGAAGCTGTCCTGTGGAGAATCCACAGAAACACATACCAAAGACTCCAGGAATCTCCCTGGTCCTTTGGAGTTGCTAGTTCTTCAGGCACGATGGGGAACTGCAGGGTTTTCTATTAGCTCCAAGGAAGTTTTTCTATTTTATCAGACATTCTCCTGCTTCCCCTTCTCAACGCTCCCTTCATGTAGCCAT
Organism: Zapus hudsonius; assembly: GCA_004024765.1. Classification (NCBI taxonomy): domain Eukaryota; kingdom Metazoa; phylum Chordata; class Mammalia; order Rodentia; family Dipodidae; genus Zapus; species Zapus hudsonius. The sequence goes on from PVHP010043826.1 coordinate 8,722, forward strand.
CCACTCAATATATTTCCCCTCTCCCTTCATTCGTCAAACTTAAACTTTGCTTGTTCATACTTAGATCATGCATTGTTTGGATGTCGTGGATGATGAATGTCATTTAGCCTTTATTCCCAGACACTCAAACCCAAATGAGAGAGCTGGACAAGCCTGCAGATGAGGGCGGATTAGAGGGAGAGGTCATACATGGTGTCGAGTAGGGCTGGAAAGAGTGCTCCTGTGAGGAGATGGCTCACTGCCAGCCAGGGAGAGCTCTCTTCCATCCAGCAAACAGGAAAGAAAAGAACCATCTAGAAAAAGAAAATAAAGGTCTAATGTTTGCAAAAGGTATCCAGGGCACTAGTTAAATTTGAGAGATAAATAATTTTATTTATGAAAATGTCAAGGGGAAGAAGATGCATAACTTCCTTAAGAATAACTCCCACCTCCGCTTGCATGTCAATACAGAGAAAGCCTAAAATAATTTGGGCTTGAAGATGGATGTAGCAGGAGAGCTCGGTGTTATTGCCAGCCTCATAAATCAGTGCACCCAGAACATCTTCTCCCACCAGCTTCTCCTGAGCTCCCTAGCTACCTCCTCACCCGGCTCTGGCCACACTCGGATTACCTCTGATGAGCGCATTCAATAACCTTCCTCTTCCTTTCGGAACATGATTGTGCGCATGCTGTACATAAGAGGTATTGATTGTGGATGCGTTGTGGACTGGAAAACACACCTCTGTGGACACGTTAGGAGGGGGAGGGGGAAATGAAATTAAAAAGAGGGTAGAAAGGCACCCATGGCCCCCAGTTAGAAATCGCTCACGTATTTGAAGCTAATGATGTTTTTGGTTGCCTGTTTCTTTTCTTTCTTTATTATTTTTTCCTTTTTGGAGGTTCTAAATGTCAATATTGTATTTACTGCTGAACAAACTAAAATCATCACAAATATAATAAAAGAGAGAGTAAGCCTGGGCTTTCTGCAGAGAATGATTGGCACTTTTGAGCCCTGGATTGGTCGGGTCTTTATCTTCACTACGTCAGTTTATAATTAAACAATAAAGGAAGGATGATGACTTGCTCTGAATATATATATATCCAGTGTTCTGGAAGGAGGAAGCAGTGTGTGTTTTATAAGCATGGTTGCTATCCCAGTTTTCCGTAAGGGAGGAAATGTGTGTATTTTACAAACTCTCTTCTTGTCTCTGTTGATGCTGAAAGACTCAGAGGTGACATGACAGCCATCACTTTTGCTCACTAACATCCAATACTAACCATCCTGAGCTTGCAGAGCCCCAAAGACCAATAGGAACATGATGAGGGAGAAACAGATAAAAGTCGGAAAATGGCTGGACAGGGGGAATTTTTTCTTCCTGCACCCAAACTTTTTTTTGGGGGGGCTCACTATGCAGAAACTATGTAGGTGTGTGTGTGTCTGTGTGTGTGTGTGTGGTGTGTGTGTGTGTGTCTGTGTGCATGTGTATGTGGATGAGATGTATTGAACCAGGAGCTGCCTCATTTTCCCCATTTACCATCTGACCTCTGGGATCTTTAACATCAACTAGCTGAGGATTGCCAGCTCAGCAATGGGAAGAATCTTGGAAGTAGTTAAGAAATAGTCTAGAAAGATGATCGTCCAATGAGCCAGTGTGTTCTCATGTTTGTGAAATGAAGATGATTAAGGTGTGGAGTAGGAATTTGCTCTATCTAGCCTTGGGGGAGATGAGGAACCCCAGAGCATGGTCACAGAGCCATCCCGGAACTCAGGGATGCTTGCCTTTCAGCTCATGACCTAGCACTGACACCTTCATCTTGGGTGTGCATGTGTACTTTGCTCTGCTCTGAAGGAGGACCAGCTGTCTTCTTGTCACCTAGCTCTATCTTACTTTGACTCTTGCCAGGGTAGACATGTCTAATTATCCTCTCCAAACCCAGCTGGAAGATGGGAAGGGGTGTCTTGTTAGCTGGTTCCTCTGGTTCCTCAATTGCAATTGCCCATCTTTGCCTTACTTCTCCTTCAAGTCAGCGCACCTACTTACCTACCTGTCTGACACTTTTCTGTGGCCACTTGGGTGTCAGCTGAGTTCCTCTCGGGACTGACAGATTAGCACAGAGTTAGTCAAAGTTACCAGAGCTGCTCAGGGAAAAGGAACCCTTGACAGATAAGTGAATAGATTCAGAGAGACACTTGCTATTACCTGTAAATGGCAAGCAACACCTCAGTGCAGCTAGTTAGTGATGCAGGGCTAGGAGTGTGAGGGCTGAGTCTGGTGTTCATCTCTATTTCTCTCTGTGCCTCACACTGACTTTTCCCTGGGTGGGCTCGCTCTCTCTCTCTCTCTCTCTCTCTCTCTCTCTTGACTTCTCCCCATGTGTGTGACTAATATATTTATTTTCTCAGTGCTACTCTCAACCTCCTCTGCTTCAGCACTGTGACTTCAGAAGGGTTCATATCAAGCTCAGCCTGCAGTATAGAATATGCTTAAGGTCATGGCTGCTGGCACTGCTCTGTGATTCACTATTTGCAGACAGATTTCACCTGTCTCTTTACCTTCACTAGCTACCCACACCCTAACAGGGAAGCTCTTTGAAGTCTAAATGCTCACCTGTCTTTGCTCCAGGGAATGTTTGAGAGAAGTTAGTTCTGAACATAGATTTTTTTTTTTTTGTCATTAGTCCCAGAACAATTTTAGGGCAAGAGAAATTGTCGCCCTTTTGTTAGTGAGTGGATACTGATGCCAAATTGCCCTGCTTCCCATCAGGTTCCTATGGGCAAGCGTTATGCATTTTTCTTTGGGAAGGACGATTTTTTCACCTCTTACATTTTAGGGGTATCTAGTCTCAGCACCTCTTGGCCACCATCTGTGGGCACAGTTTGGTTTTAATATCTTATTCCCATAAACACCTTCTATGGATGCAGGTTAATCTTCTAGTTGGCAAAGGGAGAAGCAGAAGGCTCTTCAGACTAATCCCAGAACTAAGGACTAGTTAGAAGGTTGGAATGTGGTGTGGTGATGCACACCTGTCAGGACTTTGGAGGCCGAGGTGGGAGGTTTTCAAGTTTGAGGTTAACCTGGACTATATAGCAAGAACCTGTCTCAAAAACAAACAGCAACAACACAACATCAGCATAAGCACAAAGCCAAAATGGGAATTTGTGTCTCCACAAAAGGAAGTGTCCATGTGATACTGAGTTCAACACGCATGACCAGCTGCTGCTGCTGTGGACACACATGTATCTGTGTGGCTGACAGTAATAACTTGGGGTTTTTCTGTGAAATCTTAAAGCTTAAAAAAAAGCTTAAACCTTTTAATTTCTGGGATAAAACACCTGAACAAAAATAGCATATGGACAGAAAGGGTTGAGTTTGGCTTTGTCTTGTGAGGAAATTTCATCATGGCAGAGCAAAGGCTAAATATCACATCTTACCATAGTAGCTGGGAGGTAACGACAAGAGGGAGCTCACTCTGGCAAGGGGGAGTTGGGCTGCAACATGCCAAAGCCCACCTCCAGCAAGGCTCCACCTCCCAAATTGTCATCAGCTGGGGACCAAGTAGAAGGCTTAATCACAAACGCACGAGGCTATGGGGGCCACTTTACATCCAAACCGCCACATTTCTTGCTCATTTTCTATTAAGTGAGCTGACCTCTTCTTGCATATATTTTCACACTCATACTTCATCAGTTATATGTGTGGTAAAGAACCCATCTCCATTTGTAACTCATTTTCACTTCCTTTGCAGTGTCTTAATGAACAGAAGTTTTAATTTGATTAAAGAAACACAGATGGCCAATAAACATATGAAGAGTGTAGCCAACCTCATTAATAATTAGAGAAAGCCATATCAAGGGCAAATGAGATACCAACTTCACCCATTTGGCTGTTAAGAATGAAGTGAGATAACATCAAGTCCTTGTGAGAATGTGGGTCTCTAGAACCTTCTGCCCATGGTTGGTGGGAGTGTGAAATTGTACAGTCACTTTGGTATCATCTTGTAAGACTGAACATCTGAATGCTGTATAATGCAGACATTCCATTCCTGGGAATCTTCCCAAAAACTGACTCTTACATACGTTGCTAGACATGTATGAGGATGCTCACACTGGCACTATTCATAAAAAGCAAAACCTGGGAACATTACAAAGGCACACTGACAGGAGAATGGATAAATATATTATGGTGTGTGTGTGTGTGTGTGTGTGTGTGTGTGTGTGTGTGTGTGTGTGTGTGTCTATAATGGAATAACAAAGTTCAGTCAAAAAGAATGAAGAATAGCCACATGCAGCAATATGGATTAGTCTTAGTAATAGAATTTGAGCGAAAAAACAAGTCACGGAAGAATACATATTGCATGATGTCCTTTGAGTGAAGTTAAAATCAATCCAAATCAAAAATACGACTTTTCTAAAGAATACATGTAACAATAGTAAAACCTTATTCAAAAAAAGGGAAGCAAGTTGACAGTGAATATAAGATTCCAGACAGTTCCTTATTCCTTTGGGCACAAGAAGATAAGGGATACAACATAGATTGATGTTGATGCTCTAGTATTTTTGCCTGGTGATTTAATGGCTATTCATCATATAGTAAAAGAAAGACCTCCTACATGCAACAATAAAAAAAACCAAAGTAACCAAATTAAAAATGGGCAAAGGGGTCTGGAGAGGTGGCTCAGCAGTTAAAGACGCTTGCAAAACCTGTTGGCCTGGGTCTGATTCCTTAGTACCCACATAAAACCAGATGCACAAAGTGGTACCTACAGCTGGAGTTCACTTGCAGTGGGTGGGGGCTCTGGCATACCCATTCTCTCTCTTTCTTTCTCTGTCTCTGTCTCTGTCTCTGTCTCTGTCTCTCTCTCTCTTAGATAATTAACTAATTTTTTTAAATGGGCAAAGGACATTTGTCCGAAGATAGATCTAAGTGGCCAACAAGCATATGAGGAGATGTTCAACATCACTAATCATCAGAGAAGAATCGTCAGAACCAAAGCAAATACAGGCTCATACCATTAGGATGGCCGTCATCTAAACCCCAGAATGTTACACATACTGGTGAAGACTTGGAGAAATTGGGACTCTTCTGATGCTAGATTGTAAAATTGTGCACCATTATGGAAAACAGTATGGAGGTTCATCCAAAAGTTAAAACACAATTGCTACAAAACAAAGCAGTTCTGCTTCTTGATAGAATTGGAAAGAGCTGAAAGCAGGGGTTGAAGTGATATTTACACACGGTATTAGTTATTCACTTGTTGCTATGACCAAATACCTGAAAAGAAGCAGCTTACAGAAGGCTACAGTTTGTTATGGTCGTGAAGCCATGGTGAAGGAGTGGAGGCCAGCTGGTCACCATGCCTCTGCAGTCAGGAAGCAAAGGGTGAATGGACACTAGGGCCAGGATATAAACCTCAAAGCTTACTCTCCCCATAACCCCTGTTTCTCTAGCAGGGCTCCTGTTGCAGTCAGCTTTCTAGTTGCTGCGCAGGAAGAACCCAAACAAAAGCGGCTTGTGGAGGAATGGGTTTATTTGGCTTACGGACTCGAGGGGAGACTCCATCCTGGCAGGGAAAACGATGGCATGAGCAGAGGGCTGGACATCACCTCTGCCACAGCACTGCAAACAGCGGCAGGAAGGTGTGCCAAACACTGGCAA
>PVHP010043827.1:0-14312 GCA_004024765.1 Zapus hudsonius
AAAAAAAAAAAAAAAAGATCAAGGAGACTATTCATGCAATGGTAGAAAAATACATTACAGAAAAACTATTACTCATATTGTATAAACTTCAGTTTTTCCAGTGGAAAAGCAGACTGACAGAGAGGGAAAAAGAACTGTAGTAAACATCCACTTTGATAATTGGGTTGTGACTCTTTAATTATCTCTTTATTTCTGTGACCCTACCCCAGGGGCTAATTCCTCTTCTTAGACTCAGACTCAACCATATTGGATTAAGACCACACATTCTTTTTACTTTATTTCACCTTAATTTGACTCTTGAGGAGGTACCTATCTGCAAGGAGAGTCACATTGCATGTGATGCCTTGGACCTGTAACTTTTAAGGGAATTCAATACTATTATACTAATAACAGGAAAACATTCATTTGTTGAAACAACTGGTGGTCATGAGGCATTGAGGTAACTTGATGGGGCAGCCTCCTGCTCCAGGGACCCTGATTTGGTGCTATTGGTGGAGAAGCAATAAAACATCTAAGATATTTAAGATCTCAGCAATAAAGCAGACTTAAAATTCACTCACTATGACTCAGGGAACTGAGTGGAAGAGGAGGCAGGAAGATTTTAAAAGCCATGGTGGGGGAGAATATCCAGAGACTTCTCTCCCCTGAGTAACAATACACAAAGGGAGAAGGAAAAAAAAACACTAGCTACCTCTGGGGCAGTTCATCACCCCCTAACCTATGGACAGTATATGCACCAAGAACGGACCCCAGTGAGTAGAGGACAGAGAGAAGGGAAACGGGAAACATTCACAAGATTTGATCATACAATGTATATACTTATTCATAATAAAGATATAAAACAATTCAAAAAATATTTTATTGAAAACTTAAAAAGTCTCAGAGCATTTCATATCACAAATTTGAATAGAATGGGCTTCCTATCCGAGATTATTAAGTCAGATAATAGAATGAATTTTAAACATGAGGTCACTTCCATGAAAATTTGATTTGCCCAGTGAACACATGAGGTGTTTTAAAGCTTGGAAGTAATTCAACTGCTGAGGAAAAAATGCCTCTGTATTAAATGACCATAATATTAAGCACAATTAAATGATCATGCTTAGTACTCAAGCACTTTCTTCGAAAATAATTCAGAATTATAATGGTTCAAGTCTGAAGCACACTTTATAGGGCTTTAGAATTAAGTATGCATTCCTTGTTTGCTATAAAAAATCAGCATTTTATTCTGTATTTAGTGTTTATGCCTTGTAAAGATTTAGCTTCTTCAAACTTGACATTCTGAGATACTCATATAATTCACTGGACATAATAGTACTACATTTTAAATATGAAATTTTAGGAATATTTTGTACTTTTTTGACCAATTTTTATTGTTACATTTTCTAATAATTTTAACAGAATAACTAAAATGATAGTCTTGTAATTTAATTCTTGTTATCTGGTGCCTAATAGAATGCTCTTTTATTTATGACTCGTAATTAATTGTTCATGCCTTATGTTCTCATAAATGACCTTAAATATTTATTCATTCAAATTATTTGTTCTGGTTTGTTTTGGTTTCAATATTATTGGCTATTGGATTTTAATATGTTCAATTCCCCACTATCCACATAAAGTCAGATGTATCAGGTGGCACATGTGTCTGAAGTTCATTTGCAGTGGCTGGAGGCCTTGGTGTGCCCACGCTCTCTGTCTGCTTATTGCTCTCTCTCTCTCTCTCATATTCTCTCAAGTAAATAAAAAATACTTGAAAAAATTTTAAAAAAATAAACATTTGTGTTATAAGTCTGTTTGTAATTTATCTTTTCAGCCTCTTGGGAAATTCCTAGAAGTGAAATTGCTGGGTCACAAATTAGAAATATGTTGAATCATATTTCTTTTTTGGTATTTCCCTTCTGGGCAGCAATGGTTTACATATTTTACACATTTTCCTCTAATGTTTGACATAATGGAAATTTTAGTTCTCCTAATGGGTAGCTAAATGGAATTAATTCAGTATCTACTTTTATAGCCATGATGAGATAAGTGCAGATGCTTAGAAAATTTTGATCTAAAAAATCATAGTTTGTCTTCCTTGATGGTATCTAAGGAGATATGTTTTTGGAGAATTACACTTATTATTTTGGTCTGTTTTCTCTTTGTCATTTGTTTGTATTAGTACTTCAAATACTTTGATTAAAAGTTATCTTCTAATTATGTGTATTTCCAATATATCTCCCCACACTATGACTTGTATATTTAATTCCAATTTATCAATGGTATTTTTGAATAAACAACAAAAGTTAACTGATAAATTTTGAAACTTATTGCCAACTTTGTTATATATTGTTTATGCAGTGATCACTGTTAGTGAATGTTTCTATTAGAAGAAATATATGCATCTTTTAAACTGTCTATGCATTATTTGTGAATATATCAAATCAACTTTATTGATTGCATGATTTTTCAAATTTCTAAACATTGTTCATATGATTAATTTCCCAGTTTCTCTGAGAATTGTATTAAAATAATATTTATATTTAGCTAGTTTTGAAACTATATACAATACTTTCAAATATCAATTATTTTTTCAGTTTTAACTTCTAAATTATAATTTTTCTATTAAATTCCAAGTTTTTTGATATATCAAATTTATTCATTCATTAAAACAAAGGGACTTCTATATAGCTAATCTTCATAGCACATTCCCATTGTTATTTTTCCTTGGATTATTTTGGTAAATTTTATCATGGCTTTTGAAACTAAATATGTATTACAAATATTGACATATGACTTTATTTATTTATTATTTATTTTTATTGTCCATAATGAGTTACATTATCTAGTGGGCAAAAAGTGAGTTGTTATCCCCAATTCCCCGATGCCCCCTCCCCCATCCCCAATCAGCTGGATAACCTCCTCCATTGGTCTTCTGGATCAGTCATTGTGACAGGGGACCATGGATAGCCTAGTACTCAGCCCAGTTCTCCTGACTCAAGTGTGTTGTTACTGAGGGGTGCCATGCCTCTGGTTAGTCACCCCTACCATGGCTCTCAAATCTTTCCGCCCCCTCTTCCACTCAGTTCCTTGAGTCGGGGTGGATGAGTATTAAGGCTGCTTTAATGTCGTGAGTTTAGGGGTCTTTGTCGAAAATTGTTGGTTTCTGTCTCACTGGCTTATCCTGTGTTGATTGAATGGCTGAGGCTGTGGGCCCCTTGTTCATCCCGTCATTCTCTGTGGGGTTCCATATGGAGCCTCCACGATATGACTGGGGTGGCTCCTCTCTTGCCAGGATCTCAGCTATCGGCCTAAGATCAGTTGGTAGGGTTAGATGGGCCCCAGCTCTCTCGCTGCATCCTGAAAAATACAAACACAATCTCCATGGAGAGTGAGATCAGTGTAGGTTAACAAATATACACAATTCTAGATTACCTAGATTCTATTTTTAGTAGCCTCCCCCTCAATCGCTCCCATAGTGCATCTTGTCTTGGGAGCCCAAGAGTATGGGATCCGGTGCCTATCGCCCTGAATCCCAAGTTCCAGACAAGGGCTCCCCCTCACTAAGTGGAAAATATGGCCGAATTTGAAAGCTGTTGATTGTCTCCCCGAGGCCCAGGCTCCTCCATTGCACAAGTGCTCCTTTCTTGGTTCCCTGTTCTCTCCCAGTAGGAGGTGTGGTCAGCCAACATGGCCGAAGACTGTGTTTCATGTCAGTGGTCTCTGTTTACTCCAGCTGTCGTTGATCAGTTTCCCCTGGCAGCCTGTGCAGTGCCTTCTTCCAGCACTACACTAACTGCCTTCTGGGGGCTGGATACCATTCCTGGTCTTGAAGGGTCTCTCAATGCTGATCTATGGCATATTGTGGTTTCTTCAGCAACAGGGTTTTGCCTCAGGCCTGAGGAGGGCACCAAGCACTTTGACAGAATTCTGTCTTGTTGGAATCTTATGAGTTGCTTTGGTCAACAGCTCAGTGAGGGAAGGAACCGGTGGTTGGAATCAGGGGTTGTCAGGCTGATCTAATTATTCACAGGCTTAGACTCTCTCCCCTACCACTCATGGCCCCTCTTTCCAGTCGACGCTCACTACTTTCTCAATAGGTTACAGTATGCTCATGAGGATTTTATGTTTTGAACCTAATATGGTTTATCCTCATGCTTAAGCCATTCCCCTCCCCCATGCCTTACCCCTCATTCATAACCTCTCATTTCTTTCTACTAGTCTGCATAGGGTTTACGGTTATCCTGGTTAAGGACCATATATGAGGGAGAATATGCGGTGTTCGATTCTCTGTTCTTTTGAGTGTTCACTTAGTAAGATCTGCTCGCAGTCAGACCATTTTTTTCTAAATATCAATATGTCATTTTTCCTTTCAGCTGAGTAAAATTCCATTGTGTAAATACACCACAGTTTCGCTGTCCATTCCTCCATGGATGAGCATTTGGGTTGATTCCAATTCTTGGCTATTATGAATTGAGCTGCTATAAATATAGTTGAACAAATATATACATATGACTTTTTATACTTCACAAAGTTTTACCTTTTTCTGAATATACCATTTAGTTGAATATCTTCCATGGTTTATAGACAGAAAATATCCTTTTCTCTTTATTTTATCCTCACTGTGAGTTTACTTATAATGCATCAACACTGAGCTTAAAGATACTAATTTTTGAATACATGTTCTCTCTCAAAAGAAAAGAAGAAAATTGATTTTTTGAGGAGAGACATATAAATTTTAGTTCTATGTTATACATACTTAATTTCATTAAAATATTTTATATACATATAATAATATAAGATGTATCATTATTTTTTTAGTATTCAAACTCCAAATATAATCTCTGGGTTTGATATTTGGAATGAGTCAAAAAGGAAAAGTAATTAGAACACATACATGTAATTAATGTTTATATGGACATCTGCCCAATTTTTAATTATCGTTTGTATTCCCTTGTATCTGGGTAAGAGTTGAGCCGGGCATATACAGGGTCAACTGTTGAAGAGCTTCCCTGCTCCACACATTATAATGCATACTCAAGATGACATTTTTCAGTGTTCCATTTTATAACATAATTTAGTTGATATATTGTACTTTGGAGATTTCATTGACATTAAACAATTTTCTTTAATACCAAATTTGAATAAAATACTCATCACAGTAGGTCATTTATTTCTTTAAGTATTATGCCATTAACACAGTCAGAAATTGTCTCTTTCATATGAGTCATTGATGACCTATCTAAGACACTATATGTGGCTATGATGTCAGAATTGACAGGGGAGGACCAACATAGGAGTGTTTTGGAGAGCCTTTCCTGAAAAATAGTTTCAGCTAAAAAGTTATATTACTATATACTAAAAATTTTGTAATATGGATAATGAACTAGTTATACAGACAAAAGATATGTACTACATATATTAATGCACATAGATACAGTCATATACAAAAACATATAGAAATGAAGAAAATATCATATTTTCTAAGTGGGTATCCTATCCTAAACCATATCACATATCTGGATGAAATGAATGTTTGGTCATGTTTCTGTTTGTATGCCTGATTTTATAGAACTTAACAAAACTTCTTTGTTCATGCAAAAGATAATTAACAGTTTTAGTTTTGTGGGTTATGAATTGTTAGAATCATTCACTATTTCCCAAAACCCAGAAGGCAAAACAGGAACAACAAAAAAAAAAAGTTGAGAAATTTGAAATTTGGAGTGTGTATGGGTACACTTTTAACTGTATAAATTCTTTCAAGTTAATTAATATTTGCATTAATCAGAGATTACATCTTTGCTGTTTTTTTTCTTTTATTAGCATTGGGGAGTCGCAACAAGTATTAGTTCTTGCTTCATGAGAGCCCCCCTGCAGCCCTTCTAATGTAATAATCTATGCAAGCACACATCTAAAAATCACTGAATATCTATCATGTATTTATCCATCACATGTCATCTTTCATATATCTATCTTCTCTCAAATGCCTATCAGCTATAATCCACCTATGAAATATCAAGTATCTATCATCTGCCTATTATCATTCCATCTATCTAAATAAATATCTTACAATTTCAATTTAAACATGTAATCTCAGCACTCAGGAAATTAGTAAAGAGAATAATCAATTCCAATCAAGTTTGAGCTACATAATAGTAATTTGTGTCAAAAAATGATTACACATATGTACTGCATTTGTAAATACATGCATGATTTTTATTTAGAAAATTGCCCCGACATTAATTATAATCTTGTTATGATTTGAGAATTCAGTGTTTTAAAGTTTCTTTTTATTCTTTCTTTAGAAAACAGGAGTATGTGTCAATTTTTGTTAAATAAATGCATACTTTTAAATATCTCCCTACTTTCCTAACAACATACTTTAATTTCAAAATATTTTTATTTATATTTTGCTATCACAGAGAGGGGGAATTAGAGGGAGAGAGAGGGAGAGAGGGTCTCTTGCCACTGCAAAGGAACTGTAGATGCATACATTATTTTGTGCATCTGGCTTTAAGTGTGTCCTTGGAAATTGAACTGTAGGACAGGAGGCATTGTCAGCAAGTATTTTTCATCTGTGTGTGTGTGTGTGTGTGTGTGCTGTTGGGTTTGATGTGTGGTGTATGCACACATATGTACAGATGTATGCAACATAGATAAAGAACATGTGGAGACCAGAGGAAAATATTATTTGTTCTCTTATTGCTCATTTGAATATTTCCTTGAGACATATTCTTTCCCTCAGCCCTAAGCTGCTTTATGTCAGTGTGGCCCAGCCAGTCTCTGGTATGTTAATCCCAAAAGACATGTTACAAAAATTAATAGCCAAGTCCAGAATTTATTATTATTTATTAGATTTTTTCAGTTGAAAAGAACAAAGCCCCGTTAAACCTGGGGATCTCATGCATCAGAAACTCTCATTCTTAAGTGGTAAGTATTCCTAACCACAGAGGCAACTCCCCAGCCCAAGTAATTTCATTTTTACAAACAACATTTATTTATGTCATTCTATCATATCTAATCATATAATAAATTCTGAATTTATTAGTAGCTAGCAAAATGAATATCTAACTGCTATTTGAATTATGGAAGTCTAGACAGATAATAAGTAATAGTTTAATGTGTGGATACATTTAAGAGCAGTATGTTTAAGAGCAAGATGTCTGCATTCCCAAAGTTGCAATTTTTTGATAGTTACGAAGTTATAAAATCAAGTGAATATGTATGAATGTATCAATGGATGACTGGATAAAGGAAATGTAGTGTTCGTCATAGTATGATTTTTAAAATGAGTATCACTAAATAATAGTATTATTTAGAAAAGAATAAGGTCTAACAAATAATTGTATTGTAGACTAGCCTGCAGAGTACAATATATGATCAGTGAAATAAGGACACACACATACATTAAATCTTGCATATATGCAAGTTCAAACAGAGAGGAAAATGATTTTTGGCAAAAGTAGGAGCAGGGGACATAATGGCTAGGTAATGATCAGAGAATAAAAGTAGCAGTTATGTAAAATGAAATACATGCAACGTGGAAACTGGAGATATGAATTAGTATTTTACTCTCTTTGGGATACATGCTGAAAGAAAAGATTTTCAGTTTCTCTTGCCACTAGTAAAATAAGATTTAACTCTTTGAGACCATAGATTTACTAATTTGCTCTATTATAGTAATCTTTGAAAATATCTATATCATCATGATGTATACTTTGTCACATGATCAAATATGTAATAAAAGAAATTCTGACAAGTATACACAATGGATTACTTTAAGCCTTATGAATAGAGAAATTAAATCATCTAAAACCAAGCAGATAAACTTGGAGACCATCACATCAAAAGAAATAAGCCAGGCAGAGCTTAGTAAGAACTGTGCGTGGTCCTTACATCAGGAAACCAGAGGAATATAATTCATTGACACAGTGAAATGGTGGTAACTAAAGGCTGAGGGTTGGGAATTATAGGAGCACTTTCAAAAGAAGTACAAAGTTTTAATTCGATTAGGGAAATAAATCTTTTGAGATGTATTACATTGCATAGTGATTATAATTAACAACAATGTATCACATATTTCAAAATAACTGAGTACATTTCGGATTTTCTCAGCACAAAATATGATAACTTTTTGAAATGATGGATATGTTAATTATCTTCACAATGTCTTCATCCATCGTTTTCACTCATGAATATATGCAATTATACTCTTTAATTTGAAATGAATTATTTAAATACGGCAGATGAAAAGAGAATTTTGAAAACATCTGATGGGGAAACTTTCTAGGCTGAGGGAACAGACGGCTAATGTCATTGAAATTTAAGCATTCCCAAATTTTCCAAGGATCAGGTAAGAGCACCATGTGGTTGCAGCTAGAGGACCAGAATACCAGATAAAGCGAAATATTTATTGCCTAGTTGACATCAATAGAAATTTTGCTTGTTTTGGTCCAGAAAGAACTTTGCTCTCATTTTTAGTTAAATACATAATTTTGGGCAAAAGAGTGATATCATGAGATGTTAATTGTAGCATTGCCAGGTCTGCTTTTCAGACAAGTGTAAGGTTAAAAAAAAAAAAAACAGGTTTGCAGATAATCACAATCCAGTCAAATGCTATCAACATTAGGTAATGGGAGACAAGCAGTGAGAAGTAGAAAGGTAGTGTATATATGGGAGAGACCAAGAGGATTCATTGACAGACCTGTTGTGATACGAGGAATGCAGTTAAGACTCACATGAATATTCTAATCAATGAACAAAATAAATTTTCTTCATTGTTTGAAGGATTTGGAATAATGTGTTGCAAATAAAAGGAATTGAACATTCTCTCTAGGACCTGTATAATTAGGTGCATTTATTAGACATTGATGTGTAAATATCTACTTGTAGCTAGATAAATGAATCTGGGGTTTGGAGGAAAAGCTGAGATGAAGACATAGAATTTGTGATTCTTCAGGTTGTAGATAGATTGCAAACTATGAGACTCAACAAAGGAATGCATGTGAGTAACAAAACAGGAGCTAAATAGCAGAAATTTATAGTGAAGTTTTTATTAAAAAAAATGAAGCTTAGAAAATAGAAGCAACAGGGCAAAGGCAATTGCGTTCATGCAGCCAAGAAGATGGGAAGGCTTTGTAGGAAGTGTGGCACTTCAAAATCAAAGTGGAAAGTGTTTGGTTTTTGTTTGTTGGTTTGTTTTCTTTTGGTTTGGTTTTTGTCAAGAAGGATCACAGCTATGCTAAGTGCTGCTGATAGAGGCCAGTAAGTTAAGAACCAATGGTCTTTGATCTTTGTCTATTTCAGGATCATGCATGATGTTGCAAAGAAATTTCAAAGAAAGTTTGGTAAGGCACACCTGATTTAAGTAGGTTCATAAGTACAAGAACAAATACTGATGAAGTGTAGACACATTGACTGAGTCCATTTTCTGATGCTAGAGGAGAATATCTGAGTCTGGGTACTTTCCCATAAAGGAAAAAAATTATTTGCTCACTGTTTTGGAGGCCAGGAAGTTCAAAATCAAAACACTATACTTGGACAGGTCTCTCTTATTTTGTTCTCATGAGGCAGAATATGAAGAGGCAATAAAGACCAAACACTGAGACACTAATAAAATGAAAGAATAGAACAAAAAAATTCAACTCCCCAAGTCCCACCAACTTTTGGAGGCAAGACATAACATATACCAGATTTCCATCATCTTCCTAGACAGCTATGTACCTGAGGCTGGCTTGGAATTTAGGTGGGAAGCAACTGTCACCTAAATGCAAATATTCTGTCTTGGTGATATCATTGTCAAATGGACAAAAAGACTCAGGTTCTAAGAATGTTACCATTTTGTGTTTTTATTGTGTTTGTGTGTGTGTGTGTGTGTGTGTGTGTGTGTGTGTGTGTGTGTGTGTAGGTGCATTCCCTTAGTTTGCATAGCTGACATATGCAGATAAGTAGTTAGATGATAGATGCATACAATATAGATTATATAAAGGTATACATACAGTTCCTGGTCGATTCTCACAATTATTCTGATCAGTAAAATGATTTGAAAGGTTCAAGTATGGAATGATTTAAATCACTTCACAGTTTTTAAAATGCTAAGTGAGAACTGCATGAAACTTACTTTGGTGTTTACACTTGTCCAAATCCTAATGGCAAGAAGATAAAATACCCATTTTTAATAAGGAGAAATTATATAAAATTAATGCTAAATTTATATCCAGAAAATAATCTTAGAGAATCATATTTGAATCCTATCTTGTATTTTAATTATTATTTGCATTAAGTTCTAAACTTAGCTGCATGGTATAATTAGTTCATCCTTTCACATTCTACCACAGAAGTATTTTCTGTGTCTCACTGTATCTCTACATCACAGCTATGCAGTGTTCCCTTGGCAGTTTTGATGATTAAGAAATATGTTTGACTTTATATTCTTTTCATCTTGTTCTATACTGTGCAATACATGTTCTCTCCAAAATAATAATTTGAAAAAATGTTTATTTTTAAATTTGTCGTTCATTTTTATAAATATTTCAGGCATATGCATAAACTTTGTCTCATAAATATTGTTATTTAGCTCTCACATATTTTATCATGCCCTTTTAAAACTATGATTCAACTTTCAAAAAAAATAGCTCCTCTTTCCAGGTGATGCCCACAATTTTGAGATCTTACTGTATGAAAGTAAGGATTTTATGGTTTCAATTTATTATTGGTTTAGCTTATTGTATAAATCAAAATATGCTACGTATACCAAGTTTGAGGAACAATGGCTAAATTTAGTCAAAGAGATTTGTAACTTTCTCTTATGATGTCATTAATTTAGCTTTTGAAGATGATGATTATAATTTAAAAATGGCTTTTTATCTAGTCTTCTGAATATTATAACAGCATATAATAACATCTTTGTGCCAAAGTTGAATATTAATTTAAAAAAACTGAATTTTTCCTGAGGCGGTTTGAGACTTTTAAATTATGGTCTCCTTTTAATTAGAATTTTCTCATGAGATTTCATCCTATTTATGCAGTATAAAATTATATAGTGGAATTCTAATTCTTTCCCCCAAATGCCCATGGGCAACACCTAAACAGAATAGTATTAATCTAAATTTTTTAGTTAAGATGTTTGTCATTGAGGTAAGTGTACCCAGTAGTAATTTCCATTGGTCTTATGTGCCACAGCTTCTGAAAATGTTCTACAACTTCTTATTTATGTCAAGGAACAATAGCTGAACATTTGTCTAACACTTGGGATCTAGTTAGGTTTAAACCAGAGTATTTTAAACTTTTTCACTTACCCAAATTTTTTTCCATGAATTTGGGTATATAGGTAATATGTAATAAGTATACAAGTTAAAAATACATATATTAAATCATATACTCATTTTGAAATATTTCATACACAAAATTTTATCATTTATTAAAATGAATGCACATTTGCATGCTTATGTGTTGCATATTTTTCACAAATAATTCAATCTTGGCTGGATATTTGATACTCCAGGATGTAGCACACCCTCAATGTTTTTTTAGAGTTGATGAATGTTACATTTTCAAAATCACCTCTACTGAGAATGTGTTACCATGAATAAATAGTACAAAATGGTAAAAATATGTTTTGGGGCCCTTTCAGAAATTTTGAGAATTTCTATATGAACTCCAAACCCAATCTCCTTTGTCAATGCTTACTTGCTCAAATAGCAAGTTTGAAAATCAGACCTTATAACGGGATACAATCCAATTCTTTAAAATTTTGATAATCACGTGCTGTGAAATGACAGTAGAGCAATACTAAAAGTTTTTTTGTTAATTTTCTACAGCTGCCATTATGTTTTTATGAGTTCAGAAAGCTATGAATACACAGCAAACGCACAACTGTTCATGATGCACCACAGTCTATAATCAGAGTCCAGGAGTTTGGGAAATGTTTGCTGTCATTGTGTGGTGTGACCACACACAGCTCCATGGGTGGATGCTGGCCAGGGAGTTTAGCAGCAAGGGTGAAGTCACACAAGCCCTGCCAGGAACACTTCTGATGCATTAGCAGTTTGATTTGAATTCATTTTTGGTTGTTGCAAGTTCAAAAATCTTTTACTTACTGTGGTCTAATTTTTCATGAGCCCCACACTTATTTAGTCTATAAAAAGCCATTATTCACAGTTCACAGAGCTGTGGTTTACACCATACATGAATAATAGGTATCTCTATGATCTAACACACTACAATCTGACAGGTAAACTCTCTCTGTTTTTTTCTAACTTCTGATTATTTCCATTTTGTCACTTTTTATGTATCAAAACTGATTGTTCACCTTCTAAACATTTTTAAGACATATGTTACTTATAAGAGTTATACTATGAACAAACAAACATACAAACAAAATACTAAAACTGCTTCATGTTCTCAAATGCTTTCCCATGGCTAAATCAGACCATTAGAAGGTTTAATACAAAAGTACATTCAGTAGTCACTGGAAAAATAATAGTCTTATCTATATTCATGACCTAATAGTGGAAAACTATAAAATTCAGCCACATTAAAGGGGTACATTGGATATAGTACTGTCACTGCAAAACATTATAGTTTTCACATCTATAAACAAATATTTTCTTATCTCACATAGAGAAAATCCTTGTATACCATGTTCCACTTACTAATTCCTAAGAGCAAGTGTTGTGGTAGCTTTCTAGTTGCTGCGCAGAAAGAACCCGAGCAAAAGCGGCTTGTGGAGGAATGGGTTTATTTGGCTTACAGACTCGAGGGGAGACTCCATTCTGGCAGGGAAAACGATGGCATGAGCAGAGGGCTGGACATCACCCCTGCGATAGCACTGCAAAGAGCGGCAGGAAGGTGTGCCAAACACTGGCAAGGGGAAGCTGGATTTTAACCCCCATAAGCCCGGCCCCAACAACACAGCTTCATCGAGGTTGTAAAACCCAAACTGCCATCAGCTGAGGATCAATCTATCAGAACACATTCAATTGTTTGTGGGGGACACCTGGATCAAACCATGACAGCAAGTGTTATAAATGCAGCTGTTGTGCTATCCAGGATACTCAGAAATTTACAAACACACACACAAACACACACACATATATATGTATATATACACACACATATATATATATGAAATCTTTAATCTTTATGATATACTTGCTTTCTTTTTAATCTTTTTTCTTAGTGTTTTTATGCAGTTTCATTGAATAGTGATTTACTTTCTAAGCATAATTTTATTTTTGTTATTCTCATTTAAAATTTTACAAGTCATAAAAAAATAAAATGATGTGTCCCAGAAGTTTTTTTTATAGTGCTACTCAAGACAACAAATGTGAGATTTATTTTTTAAAAAATTATTTATTTATAAAAATATAAGCTGTTGACCTAAAATATGTGCTTTATTGAGTTTTTGCTTTAATATGGGTTTTCTATTATATAAGGCATTGTATTGTAGCATTGGATCAAAGCAATAATGAACTTGGAATGAATATTATACCTTAGTCATATGTGAATTTGGGATGCCTTTGAGAATGTCAGAACCTTATCTTGGCTCTTAGATAATAGGTAGTAACTCAAGAGATAGGTTCCTGGGAGCTCAATAATCCCATGATGGTCTCACTGAGTCAATTGCCCCAGAAGCCTTGACCTAAGAAATTCAAAAAATGAAATCCACAGCCCAGAGGATAAGACTTAGAACAATTTCATTATAGGAATAGTTTAGAGGTTAGAAGAGAAAGACCTTATAGTTTAAGAGGAAGAAAATTTGGGGAGGACTGTCATTCCCAGATTAACAGGAAAGAGAACCCTGTGTCACAGGTTGGGGTGTTTGATGGAAGGGGGACTGGTTCATTCCAGTCAAGTGGTATCTAGTGTCAGATTTTCTGAGACCCAGCAATCTTCCCAGGCATCTTCATCCTAAAGGAATGTCGTAACTTTCTCAGAAGGAAGTGATCATCTCCCCAAGGAAAGGGAAACTCCTCTAGGGAAGAAGAGATAAGGGAAAAGCAGACCTTTCTGAGATTTCTGACCTCTAGCAAAATGGGATAACCTAGATTCTACTCTTTATAAAGACCCTCCCACCCTCCCAATTAGGCACAATAACAGCTTAACATAGAGAATGTTGCTATATAGATGGAGAACTGGTTTTTGGGTCTTGGTTGGATTATATTATCCTTTAGGTTGAAGGAAAACAGTAGTTACTGTGTTACTGTTTTGAATTATATTTTATTTTTCCTTTTGATTTCTATGTCATTTCTTTTCTACAAAATATTTTATGGTAAAAAAAACAGAAATAAATATTTACAGTTCAAAATGTTTCAGAGGAGCAGATTTTTTTT
>PVHP010043828.1:0-14364 GCA_004024765.1 Zapus hudsonius
TCTGGGGGAAGGGAAAGGCTGATGTCTTGGTGGTCAGAGGAGAAACTTGCTTCCCAGGAAGGGGTTTCACACAGTTCTGACAACTTTCCTCACAGATAAATGGCAAAGTGAATATTTTCAGACTTTTGTTTAATCTTTTCTATAAAATTCTTACATGGTTACAGAAAAGGCAGAGAGAAATTTTGAGTCTTTCTCTTCCGTTTCACTAAACTGTAAACAGATCCATTTTTCCTTTACCAAGTTTTGCTTCCTAAATGACAATACAGAAACACTTTGCATTGGTTTTATGAATGCAAGTGACTGGTAACCAGAGGGAAATAGAAGTTTCCTTCTATGCTCTTGGCTTCGTTAAGTCTTTTCTCCTATGGGACTCTGAACTTAGGGCCCTTAGCCTGAGACTCCAGCTTCAGTTTTCTGTCACTGTTGCTCAGGGATCTCTTGGGACTGGCTCCTCCACTCCCAGCTGGGAGGGTGTGTGGTGCCCGGCAAGCCCCTCCACATGGCCAACCATGGCTGGAAGTGTTGGTGCTTTGGCTTAACCCTTCCAACCATGCCACTCTCTTGAAGTGAAAATGAACAAATCTCTCCCTTGTGGAAAGAAAGTCTCAGTCGCCTCTTCTTGCTCTCCTGTTCTTGGACATGATGTGGTTTTGGGATAATCTTGCCCAGGTTTCAGTGAGGCTTTCTAAGGCAGCATTTTCTATGTTCCATCTTACATGACAGTCTTGCACAAATCTAGGGGGTGCTATATTATCTCTCTTTTTAAAAGATATTTTTATCATTTCATTATGGGAGAGAGAGAGAGAGAGAGAGAGAGAGAGAGAGAGAGAGAGAGAGAGAGAGAGAGAGAGAGAGAGAATGGGTACACCAGGGTCTCCTCCTGCTGCAAACAAGCTCCAGAGGCATATGCCACTTGGTGCATTGGTCTGATTTACATGGTTACTGGGAAATCAAACCCAGGTCACTAGACTTTGCAGGCAAGTGCCTTAACTGCTGGTATCTCTCTAGCCACATTCTCTCTTTTTACAAATGGCAGGCTTAACTTTCTGAAAGAGCAGATGCTGAGTAAATGGCAGATCTGAGACACAAGTGCATGTATTTAGAGCCAGAGTTCTTTTTTTATATTTAAAAAATATATTGCTTATTTTGTTGTTGTGAAGAATGCAGAGTAGAATACAATACTATTGCATGTTACTCCCCCAAGCACCCACATGTACATAAACCTTGAAAAAGTGAGTAAACCCTGACAAAAGGATGTACCTAGTTTTAACATATATACCACTTCTTTCTTGAGCTGGAACATTGGTGCCTTCCTGTTGACATCTCTTTGCAGTATCTGACTTCTTTTTTTTTCTTTTTCTTTTCTTTTATTATTTTTTCTTTATAAATTTTATCTTCATTGCCCAAAATTAGATACATTGATTGAGTAAAAATTGTGTTTATAGTCCCATTTCCCTACCCCCTGTCCCCAATCCACTTGGTATTCTCCTAGTTGGGCACACTGGATCAATCCATGTGGCAAGGAATTATGGATAGCACAGGAGGCATCAATGTTGCCCCCCCACCTTTATAAATTGTAGCTAAGGGGAGTAATTTCCCTGGGTAATCTCTCCCACCATAACTCTTACAATCTTTCTGCCCCCTCTTCTGCTCAGTTCACTGAGTCATGGAGGGTGAGTTTTAAGTCTGTTTCATTGTTGTTGTTGTGAATTGAAGAGTCTCTGTGCTTCTACTTTAAGTTGTGTTGGAAGTCCTTGATGTCTGTCTCGCTGAATTATCCTGGAATGACTGATTGGCTGTGGTTATAGGTCTCTTTCTTGCTCCACCACTGTCTTAAGTGTTTCACTTGGGGCCTACACTATAGGCCTGGGGTGGTTCATCTCTTGCTGGGATATCAGCCTTCAGATGGCGATTCATTGGTGGAGTTGGAATGACCAGAGCTCTCTCACTGCCTTCTGAAAAAATACAAACAGAATCTCCATCGGAGAGTGAGATCAATATAGGTTAAATGAGACATACATTTCTAATTTGGCAAATTTCTATTGTGATTAGCCTCTCTGTAGTTCTCTGGTAATGGGGATTTCTTTTTGGAGCCCCAGTTTTTGGTTCCAGTACGATTTTTCCCTGAGTCCCAATTCCAGTTAAGGGCTCCTTGTCACTGAGTGGATTTTTTGGCCAATTAAAAAGCTGTTGAATTACCCCCCTCTCCCAGGTTTTGGCTCTCTATTGCACCAGTGAGCATTTCTTAGTTTGTTGATCTCTCCCAGAAGGAAGTGTGTTCAGCCTTCTCATGGCAACAGTCTGCATTTTGTATCAGTGGTCTCTGCTTTCTCCATGTACCCTTGACCAATTTTCCCTGGCAGCTTATGTTGTGCCTTCCAGCACTGCACTTGCTACCATCTGGGTACTGAGATCCAGAGTTCTTTTTCCTTGTAGAACATCCCCCATCCCCTTTTGTTCTTTTCAAGGTAAGGTTTCACTCTAGTCTAGGTTAGAACTCACTCTGTAGTCACAGGCTGGCCTTGATTGAACTCATGGGATCCTCCTATCTCTGCCTCCTCGGAGTTGGGATTAAAGGCGTGTGACATTATGCCTAATGTGCTCTTTTTCCCTCTCCCTCTCTCTTTCTATGCTGGCAGCCTGAGGAATTCTTTCCAAAGGCCTCTACTCAGGCAAAACTTGACTATGCTACATAAAATACATTCAGGATGAATCATCATAAAACGAATCAGTTTATTAAGACAAAAATTAAACAGATTATAAGGGGAAAGAGGAAGACAGACAGAGAGGGGGTAGGCAAGCTTACAAACAGGACAGGACACATGCAAGACATGGTCCAGGCTTCCCATACTTTTGAGAGTCTTAGGAGGCACACGTAGGATCTTGGTTTCTGAAGTTAACTTTGGTCAAAGACGTGTTTTTGACTTTTTTGTTATTTGCTTGTTTTGTAAATGAGATCTTAGGTTGTTTTCTGAGGTGGAGTGGACAAGATTGATTTCATAATAATAAGATAAAACCCTCCATCACAAGGGTGCAGGAATTCTTACTAAACCAGATCACAAGGAACTGGAGACGTTTTGAGTGTGAACAAGGCTTGTGATCCTCAGATTTACGGCTGGGAGAGGGTAAGGTTCCACTCAAATACACTCAAAGCATGCTTTGTTCTTAAGTGCGATTCATTACTAGTTCAGCATTTGTATTTGCAGCATTTCTTTATAAAAAAGAAACTCATTTCTGTTGGCAATCTTCATGGAGGATTTTGTGAGTTGTATTGGAAGTCTACTCAGCTAGGGACACTTAACCAGTATCTGGGTGAGGGCACTCCTTGCCCTGCTGGGGTCCTTTGCTTTTCCATCTTTCTCTCCCACGTCAGATTGCAGAGGAATTTCTTAAAAATACCTAGGGTGTCTCCTTCTTCCAACTGAACCTTTGGGACCTGATAACTGTTGTAAAAGCTCCTGGAAATTCAGGCCAAAAGTTAAATCTCTCCCTAGAACAGAACTTGGCATGTCGTTTCATCTTCAACTGTCACCCAGGGAGCAGGGCACACAGTGGTGGACAACCAAGCCCCAGGCCCCACCCACACAGAGACCCTTTCCTCTTCCTCCACTTCTTCCTACTTACAGGAAACGACAACTTAACCAGGGCAGCATCCCAGGAAGTCCATCACTGAATGTCCCTCCCTCATCCTTTCCATCACCTTCTGTTTTTTCAAGCCAGGCAGGAATTGTGAGAATATGACCCTGTCATAATATGTCATTTTTAAGTCTCACAAAGAAATGGAACTGAAAATTAAATAATTTTCTTTGTGCTGTTCTTCAGAGTGTGGGATAATTCACATACATTCTTTTCATTTTCATACTCAGGAAGAGTACGACCCTATAGAGAAGACAGCAAGGTTCAAAATATTGTAGTTGTGGTCTTTCTTTCTTTCTTTCTTTCTTTCTTTCAAGCAGAAAGAGACAGAAGAGAGATAGACAGACACAATAGGCATGCTAGAGCCTCTGGCCATCGTGGGATGGATTCAATATATATCTAAGGCTGGGTGTTCAGCTGGTCATCCCGTCATTGAAGGGTGACTGGATCTTGAAAGCTAAAACTTCATCAAGAGACTAATCCTTTCTACACTAATAGTTTTAATAGGAAAAAATACAGATTTAGATTCAGTACATGGTTTTGGAACAAAGACATCACTTGTCTATTTATTTCTGAGAACAGTTTGGCAGGTATGTGGAAATCTGCCATCTCTCCATTATGGAAACTTAAGAGAGAAGAAGTCATAGTAAAAATTTGTGGAAGCCTTGTCAGCCTTCTGCACTGCTTAGCCTTCTTCACAGGGACTCCCTTTGTCTTGTTCTGAGTTAGTGTCTCTTTAATTACTGACCCTCCTCAATTTCTTATGTATAAACTCCTTGTCCTCAAAGACCCAGGCCTGGGGAAGATACTTCAGTTTTATTTTTCAGATAGGGTGGCCAGTTTTGGCAAACAGAAATTACAGAAATAAAAATATAGTTTCAATTTTTAAATTTTATTTTTGAGTAGAGTGTTTGTCAGGTAAAACTGGGGGAAATAATTATACTAAAACTATTTTGTTGTTTATCTTAATCTCAGATTAATGTGGTGTCCTGATCCTCACATGCCATCTAGAGGTTAAATGTCATTAGTCCAAAGGAACAAGAAGTCCCTAGGCCAGTGTGATCCTGTGAAATTCTTATAGAACTCTGTGATGACAGCCAAGTGCTGTATCTATCATGTATAACACTTACAGTGATCACCACACACTTGAGATGTGGTTAGTGAGACTGCAAAACTGTATTTGTCTTTTCGCATGTGTGTGTGTGTGTGTGTGTGTGTGTGTGTGTTTGAGTACATGTTTGTATGTGTGTGGGCACACATGTGTACGGAGACCGGAGGTTGAAGCTGGGCTACTTTTCCAAGACAAGATCTCTCAGTGAACTTAGAACTCACTGACTCAGTGGGTCAGCAAGGCCCTGGGATCCTCCTGTCTCTCCTTCTCCAGTGCTGGGAGTGTGAGCTGCCACATCTGGAATTTTCCATGGATGCTGGGGCTATGAGCTCAGAGCCTCATGTGAGGAAAACACCTTTCCATCTCCTCAGATACCAAACTGAAACGTTAACTCTGGAGTCTCTCTTTACAGTGTCACAGGTGGCTCTGTTATATTGGCAGTGTAGTTCTTGAATCAGCCCTTGAATATGGTCTGTCCATAGTTAGCTACTAGGATTTAAGTCCAAGTGGTGACTAAAATGGTACATTCAAGAATTTAATCACAGATGTCTACCATTTCCAGAGTGAATATCCATTCTATGAATATATGTTGTGACCTCAACAGATTCATTATTAGTTTTTATTTATGATTTTTTGTGTGTGTGCGCCTTGTAGATAGACAAGCAAGATGTCATTCTTCAATAAACATTCTTTAGATGAGACTGGGTAATTCTGGAATCAGATTAAGTTGTAGACCTACAACATATTACAAAGGATTCTTTTAATTGATAATTAATTCATTAATTTATATGAGAGAGAGAGAGAGAGAGAGAGAGAGTAAGAGAGAGCCCCAAGACCATTTTTTAAAAACAAAATAAAATTCTGATCAGATTCTTTAGAATAGAGTGTGAGGTTTAATTTATCACCTGCCTTGCATGCCTCTCCCATTAGACTTTGTTCCATTAGGTTGACCCTTGGTCTGTCTATTCAGTGATTTGCTCCAGCACCTACCAGAGGGCTTGGCACTTTGTGGGCACACAGCAGTTTGGGTGAAAGAATTACAGTATAGATGACTCAGCCCAGAAAACCCTTTCACTGCCCAGAGCATGTGTGTCTGAATTTTTGTATGAAAATGTCTTTTCCCAGTGTTAGAAATACATTAGCAACTCACCTAGGAAGTTTCCAGAAACAGGGACACTGGAGGAGAGTAGCTCCGTTTGGTTTTCTATACTCTGCTTTTTGCTAGTTTCTGTACTTTCCTTTCCAGATTCTGTGTATCATAATAAGCCTCAGTTCACCCAGGAAGACTCTGATATTTATATATTTATTTGCAGGAAGAGAGAGAGAAAGAGAGACAGAGACAATGGGCACACCAGGGCCTCCAGTTGCTGCAAATGGACTCCAGATGCATGTGCCACTTTGTGCATCTGGCTTTATGGCAGAAGTGGAGAATGGAACCCAGGTTGTTAGGCTTTGCAAGCAAGTGCCTTAGTTGCTGAGCCAGCTCTCCAGTTCAGCCTTTGATATTTTTAAAGATTGTTCTCTGCTGATTTGATCACAAATACAAGAATCCTTTGTAGAGCTGGAGACATGGCTCAGTGGCTAAGGTGCTTGCCTGGCAAACCTAATGACCCAGGTTCAGATCCCCAGCACCCACGTAAAGTCAGATGCACAAGATGGCATATGCATTTAAGGTTCGTTTGTAGTTGCTAGAGGCCCTGGTGTACCCATTCTCTCTCTCCATATGTCTCTTTCTCGCTCTCATTCTCTCAAATAAATAAAAGAGTCTTGCATCCTTTTTTGTTGCTGTTGTGTGTGTGTGTGTGTGTGTTTAAACAGGGTCTCATGTAGCCCAGGCTCATCTGAACTCCCTATGTAGCCAAGGATGACCTTGACTTACTGAGTCGCCTGTCTCCACATCCCAAGTGCCTTGCTTAACATGTAGTCTACCTAAATTGCTGGCCTTGAGTTTGTAGCCCTCCTGACTCAGCTTTGTAAATAGATATGATTATAGGCCCTGGCCACTGCACCGAGTTTAAACAGAAAGCAGAGAAAGGAAGGAAGGCTTTAATCTTTTATGGAATGTTTCACAAATAGTTTATCTGAATGTTCTGTACGTTTCTATCATTCTGTTGATACACGTGTGTCTTAAGTCTCTTAAATGCTTCTGTGGTCTGTTTTCTCTCTATATATTTTCATATATATATAATATACACTATTTTTATTTATTTGCAAAAGAGAGAGAAGAGAGAAAAAGATATAGATATCTATATCTATCTAGACATACACACACACACACATATATATATATATATATATATATATATATATATAGAGAGAGAGAGAGAGAGAGAGAGAGAGAGAGAATGGGTACACCAGGGCCTACAGCCACAGCAAACAAACTCCAAATACATGTGCCACTGTGCATCTGGCATGGGTACTAGAGAATCAAGCCCAGGTCAGCAGGCTTTACAGGCAAGCACCTTAACTGCTGAGCCATCTCTCCAGCCCTGGTGTGATTTCTGTGTGTGTGTGTTTTTTTTTTAAATTTCTATTTGAGTGATTGTTTCTTTCATCTCTAGAATTCCTGATTGGTTCTTTTTCAGTGTTGAATTTATCCTGTATGCTTTGGATACACACACTGAGGTATACAAAGGCTCTCCTACAATTTCATTTGTTTATAGTTCAAAATTTTAGTTGCATATTCATTCTCTGTAGGATCTCAGACTCTAAGGCTGACAATGTGGTGACCAGAAGGGAAGCCAGAGGACAGGAACTTCAGAGGATAGCATCAGCAATGCAAAAGTCTTGAAGCAATAGAGTCCAGATGGTTGGTAGGTAAAGACTTGAGTCTGCTGGAATATGTAAGACCAGTTAGGTGGATGGAAGCCAGAGGGGCTTAGTGGCTCTTCAGGTCATAGTAGAAACTATGGAGGTGTTTTCAAGGTGTAGGAAGCCAACACTGAGGCTTGCTGGTGGCTTGTGTATGTGTATGGCAGTGTGATTCACTGATGACGAGTCATAATGTGGAAGCGTTCATGTTTGAGGGGCCCGTTAAAGCTTGGAGTAAAAACGTGGAGATGCAGTTTGCACTTCAGGACAGAGGCCAGGGCCAGAAATGAATAACTGGGAGTTTATTATATGTAGATAATTTTTGAAACTGCAATTCTGAGGAAACCATCAAGGAGACAGAAGAAGACCTAGGTAGCAGAGCCAAGCTCTAGGTCTCAAACCCAGAGCATCTGATGATTGGGCAGCTACTCTGAAATGGCTGCTCCGTAGAGGGGATCGAGTCAAGGCTCTGTGGACCGTCAGCTCAGGCCATCAACAAATGGAGGAAAGATGGACATGCTTATCTACTTTATGTCTAGTAGATAACCTGCAATGCCAGGAGGAAAGCCACTGATGGCCTGGAGGGATGGCTCAGCAGTTAAAGGTGCTGGGTTGCAAAGCCTGATGGCCTGGGTTCGATTCCCTAGTGCCCACATAAAGCCAGGTGCACAAAGTGGCTTATGTGTCAGTTGTTTGCAGTGGGAGGAGCTCCTGGCACACCTGTGCTAAATTTCCCTGTCTGCCTTCTCTCATTGAAATAAATACAAATATTTTAACAAGAATAAATAAACATTTCAACAACACCAACAACAAAATTAATCTACTGGAAACTGTCCTTGTTGGCTCTTTGACCTCAAACACCCTCTCCAGAGTTGTCTGAAGATTTTGTCATGTTATCTAAGCCACTCAGTCTGTGACATTTTCTGTGGGCAGCCAATATGAAACTGACCAATTTCGGCATCTAGCGAAACACCCAAATGTAAAAGTGGTTTTAGAGCTGAGTAATAGATAAAGGCTGCAAGAATGTTGACGTTCATGTTAGGAAAAAGCCATTTTCTGTGATGGACCTTTTGGGAAAGATATACATGTTAAAGGTAATTGTGTGAGGGCTTGCTCAGAGAGCAAGGTAGAGAAGGGAAAGAATGCTTTGATTTCCTTATAGGATAGTCAAATGATCATAAACGAGGTGTCAGTCCAATAGTATGGTTATTAAGGCCCATTGGGGAAAAGTCTTCAGGGGAAACGAGGGTGTCAGCTATACAGCAGGGCAACAGGTGGTAGTTCTCTGTTGCGCTGCTGTTGGAAGAACTTATGAGCAAGAAAAGAAGATGTTGAATAGAGCAGATCGCTAAATTTGGAACCTGTGGATTAGGTCCTCCTTCCCTTTATAATAAGATGCTCGAGGGAAGAGGTAGATTGAGAAAGGAATTGTTCCAGAACATAGAGATTTAGAAAGCTGCTTATCTAGATTGTAGTAGTGAAAGCTCTTTTTATTTTTCTTTCCCTTTCCCTTCTCTTTCCTTTTCTTCTTCTTTCTTTTTTTTTCCTTTTTTTTGACAATGCCTCATGTAGTCCAGGCTCGTCAATAATGTTCTCTGAAGCCAAAGATGACTTTGAATTACTGATCATTGTGTCTTAACCTCCAGAGGGCTGGAGTTAGGGATGCACACCAGCAGGCTTGGTGAGGAAGCTCATCTTTTTTTTTTTGTCTTTCCTTTTACAGGGTGTGTGATCATGTGTGTGCCCTGATGCCACGTGAGGCCCTAGGGTCACTACTAATCTCATTGTTGTTTGAAGCTGTGCTGGTTCATGACCCATGGAAAAATTCTGTCTATGCCTCCTGTTTACTGTCAATTACAGAAGCACCCGCTGGCTTTTACATGGGGTCTAGGGTTCTGAAATCAGGTATCCAGACTTGCACAGCAAGCACATTATCCACTGAATCATCTCCCCAGTTCCAAGAAGCTTTTCTTTTTAAAAAATATTTTAGAATTTATTTCTGAGGGAGAGAGAAAGGAGAGAGAGAGAGAGAGGAAGACAGGAAGAGAGAGAGGGAGTATGGGTACACTGGGTAGGGCCTCTTGCTGCTACAAATGAACTCCAGATACATGAATCATTTTGTGCAGCTGGCTTTACATGGGTTTTAAGGAATAGAATCCATGTCAGCAGGTTTTGCAAGCAATTACCTTTAAGTGCTGAGCCATCTACTTATCTCCAGAAAGTATTTCTTTTCTTTTTTAAAAATATTACTTTATTTGTAAGGAGAGAGAAAGAGACAGGAAGAGAGGGAGAGAGAGAGAGAGAGAGAGAGAGAGAGAAAAGAGAAGAAAGGAGAGGTGAGACAGGAGAATATGTGGGCAGGCCAGCAAAACTCCAGACTCATCACCATGTTGCACATCTGGCTTTATGTGGATACTGGGGAGTTGAACCCTGGGTCATCAGACTTTGCAAGCAAGTGCCTCTTAAACCTCTGGGCCATCTCTTCAGCCCCCTAGAAAGCTTTTCTTACAGGTATATTTGAATGGCTATTTGATAAAAATATCATCTAGGTAACTTACAAACATCATCAGCCATTTTTACAGAAAGCCAGAGAGAGAGAGAAAGAACCAGCAGGATCACTGACCATTTAATCTAAAAATAGAAAAGGAAGGAAGGAAGGAAGGATGTTGTCATGGCTTTTGAATTCTAACCCAGTGAGAACATAGAGCTACCCTGCTTTCCTATCCTTCATGAATAGGAAAAATGCAGTTTGACAAGCATTACTGCTGCCGCCTGCACATCTGGCTCCAGTGCATGTATTTGTGTGGGGAGGGATGTGAGGAGGCCAGGTTTACTCAGTGCAGAAAGATGTCCTGTCCAGCTCTTTGGGCTAGTGCCTTGGAGAGAGCTGTCTGGGTGGGACCCCAGAAATATGAAGGTGACAATGCCACACCTGTGGTCTTGACAAGTGGACATAGGGCATAAGAAGGTCTTCTCAAGACTCAAAAGATCTATGGGACTTGGTTTCATCAAGGAGTAGAATTGCTAAGGACCCATCACCTCTTCCTTCTTTTCTATTTTCCCCTTTGGGGATGGAAATGACTAACCTGTATCCCTAACTGTATTTTTGAAGCTTATGACTTGAGTTCATAGTCACGACTGGAGAGGAATTTTGTGTCGGGGTGACTGTATCTTGGGTCTTGTCCCTTTCTTGATGATCTGGGTGCCACTTTAGACTTTAAGATTGATGCTGGAATGAGTTAAGCCTTTGGAGGCTGTTAGGATGGGTCAAGTGTGTTTGGTATGAGAGAGGAGCACTGATTTTGCCAGGCCAGAGGATAAATATAGGAGTGGATTGTGTCCCCAAAAATCACGTGTTGGGAACCACAAGCCTTAATGTTATTATTTGGAGAAACAGCTTTTCAGGGGCAATTCAAGTAAAAGGCCTTTCACAGGATGGGACTCTAATTTCCTAGGGTTTGTGCCTATATATAAAGGCCTGAGGTCTCTTTACTCATCCCCTGAGAAGAGATATATAGTGAGAGGGAAATTGGCTATAAGACAGGGAGAGAGCCTCCCCGGATGCCAACCACATTGACACAACCATCTGACACTTCTCCATGTAAAGCCAGGTGCACATAACTGGAGTTTATTTGCAGTGGCAAGAGGTCCTGGCACATCCATACTCACTCTCTATCTGCCTCTTTTTTCTGTCTCAAATTAAAAAAAATCATTATAGAGCTTATTTCTATTGTTGGGTTAAATGAATTAACATGCTATGAGCATATAGAAATCCTCTGTGTTTCTATGATTCTTAAACTGTGGAGAAAATAAATTTATATCTTTTGAACTACCCAACCAGCATTTTGCCCAGGCAGTCTGAGAGGAAGAAAATCCTGGATTTACTGCCAACACGTTGTAAAGATTTACCTCTCTTCAGAGGTAAATAAACCCTGACAGACTAGTGTCATATACTCAAGAATTTAGAATTCAGCACCCAGTCTTCTTCCAGAAACAGCCAAGACTAGAACTAATGAGCCTGATTTCTAAATCCTAAGAGACATAGATTCCCTCACCATGCCCAAACTACAGCTCCTAAGATAGCTGTAATGAATGTAATAGATGGGCTGATTCTCTCTCTCTCTCTCTCTCTCTCTTTCTCTCTCTCTCTCTGGCTACAGACACTGAGAACTCACCTTCTTTGGAGTATGTATGCTATATTCCAATTATTTCAACTTCTCTGAATTATATAATGGCTTTACCTAGTCTTTCTCTAAAATATAGATTTTTGGGGCTGGGAACATGGCTCCCTGGGCACAAGCATGAAGATCTAAATCACATCCTCAATACCACTGTACTTCACCTGTGTGAGTTGTCCTGTCCAGGGCTCTCAGGCAAGGTAGACAGAGGGCTGCTCAAGGCCTGGAAACCAACAAGCTACAGAGCATTGATTGTGCTCTTGGGAGTTTGACTGAGGAGTAGCTAGGGTGCTGAGGTATAAACATGTCAAAGTGGAAGGTAGAGAGGCATGTTGGGATGGAGCTGCGAGGAAGCCCTGTGCTTGGGATCGGCTCTTATCTCTTCCTCCTACATCACAGCCAAACACCTGACACCCTCTTTCTGTCTTTCTTCTTTCCTTCTGTCTCTTCTTTCTTTTGAGAGAGAGAGAGAGAGAGAGAGAGAGAGAATAGGCACTGCAGGGATTCCTGTGACTATAAATGAACTCCAGACACATGTGCATCTGCATCTGGCTTTATGTGGGTACTGGGCAATTGAACCTGGACTTTCAGGGTTTGCAAGGATTCACTTTTAGTGGCTGAGCCATCTCTCCAGCCCCACCCCTCTGTGTTTTTATAACCTCCCCATACAAACTCCCATCACAAGGACCCAGAAGGCTCTTTATTTTTGTAAATATATATTTTTTATTTGCCAGGAAAGAGAGCAAGAGAGAGAGAGAGAGAGAGAGAGAGAGAGAGAGAGAGAGAGAGAGAGAGAATATGAATGGGCATGCCAGGGCCACCTGCCACTGCAAACAAACTGCAGACACATGTGTCACTCTGTGTCCATCTGGCTTTAGGTGGGTACTGGGGAATTGAACCCAGGCCATCAGGCTTTGCAAGCAACCACCTTTAATCGATGAGCCATCTCTCCAGCCCTGGAAGGCACTTTTTCATGGAAAGAAAAGGTGATTTTTGCAGCCTCAGTCTCATGATTCCTTCATGACTCCCCTAGCAGGAAGCAAACCCTTTAGAACACTGCTTCCTGATTACCTGAACACTGATTTACTTAGCTGTGCCAGAATCTATGACTACTACCTACCATTCAAGAAGATGGTGTCCTGACCTGATGCAGAAATAGAGGAAGTGGTGGTGACAGAGAATGGTTAAGCATCTAAGCCAAGGTCACACTCCTAGGAGTTTGGAGACTAGCTTTAAAGGCAACTTGGCATGAACACGAGAAGGGTCTCAAGGCTCACATGAAGTCAAGTTCTCATCTTGAAGGGCATGCCTAGGTGGAAAAAATGTCCTCAGAGTAGCAGGTCCGTGAGCACCCAAACCCAGCTGCTCACCACAGCTTTCTAACTATCAAAACACCCCAAAGCCAGGCTGCATAAGGCATGCACACCTGCAACTCCAGAATTTGGGAAGTGAAGGCAGAAGGACCAGAATTCAAGGGCATCCTCAATTGCACAGTGAGTTTCAAGCCAGTGACGCAAGACACTTAAAAAAAAAAATCAAAGAAACAAGAAAATGTTTCTTTCTGGGCATGTGACCAATTTTGTAATCACAGCATTTGAGGGGTGGAGTTCAAGGCCAACTTCGGCTACATGGGGAATTTATGGACAACTTGAGCTGCATGAAACCGGGCTTCACACTCATAAAAAACAAACCACATAAACACCTCAGAAAATTCTTCCACTTATCAACCAAGGTCCTCCATTACTTTCTAGCTGCCTTGCCTTCACTGGGATTCTAGGGCTGGTTCTTTTCTTCTGAGGATGGATGCTGGAGGAAGAAGAGGCTTGCTTCAGAATCCCTGGCATCAGACAGTTTAGGGAGAGGAGGAGGTGTGATCCTAGGAACCTGCTTCTGATTGGATTCAAAGACAAACTTTCCACCGGGCAAGTGAATTTATGCCAGGAGTTACCCCACGCAGTGCGGTGCCAGGAACCTCTGCTTCTGTGTCCGTAGGGTTAGCCAGTCTCTGCAAGTGAAGGGAGGTGGATCCCCGCGATCAAGAAACCATCATCTCCTGGGAGAGCCACAGGCAGAGGTAGGATAGCTGTGAGTTCGAGACAAGGTCTGCCTGGAAAGAGACCAAGATCATTGTCTTTCCTGAAATTATGACAAAACGTGGGAAATACCACCTGAGGAGCTCATCTGCAAACCTTGGGCCAATTTTTACACCTGCCTAAACGTTGAAGCAACTTCTGCATGGGCGAGCAATGTGGACTGCACACCAAGTGCTTACAACCAAGTTTTCCACCAGATCACTTAAACCTGGGATTGAGTTACCCAACCCGGGCATTTTTGCAATGTAGTGTTCTGCTCTTTCCTGAGACATTGGGGGCTCTGAAAAGAGCCTTTGGGTAAAGAAAGCGTTTCCGGAAGCTCAGGTGCCTGTCATTTCACTTTCCCTTGGCCTTGTGGTGGCTCTCGGTCTTCTTGGGCAGCAGCACGGCCTGGATGTTGGGCAGCACGCCGCCCTGCGCGATGGTGACTTTGCCCAGCAGCTTGTTGAGCTCCTCGTCGTTGCGGATGGCCAGCTGCAGGTGGCGCGGGATGATGCGCGTCTTCTTGTTGTCGCGGGCCGCGTTGCCCGCCAGC
>PVHP010043829.1:0-14360 GCA_004024765.1 Zapus hudsonius
GACTCAGGGAACTATGCGGAAGAGGGGGCAGAAAGATTGTAAGAGCTGTGGTGGGGGAGACCATCCAGAGGCATGGCACCCTACAGCAACAACACACTTAAGCCAGGAGGTCCGGGCTGAGTACTAGGCTATCCAGGGCCCCCTGCCACAAGGACTGATCCAGATGGTACACGGAGGATACCCAGATGATTGGGGATGGGGAGGGGGGCATTGGGGAATTGGTGATAACAACTCATTGTTTGTCCACTGAATAATGTAACACATTATGTACAATAAATATATATATAAAAAAAAGAAATCCTTTCCTCCCCTAAGCTTCTCCTGGTCAGATGTGTGACTCAGCAATGAGAAAGTAACTACAACAGAAACTTCCTAGTTTTCTTCTTGCTTTGGTCTCTTCCTACCAGCTCTACTTTATGAGCCCCTTCTTGTAGCCCATCTTTGAAAAAGAAATGTTGTTTTGAGTTTTGTAGGTACCTCAGCCTCTTGTTATTGTTCTTCATACTTCCTTCTTTGTGATTGCATCCACTCCCATCATCTCAGCTAAC
This sequence comes from Zapus hudsonius, assembly GCA_004024765.1. Taxonomy (NCBI): domain Eukaryota; kingdom Metazoa; phylum Chordata; class Mammalia; order Rodentia; family Dipodidae; genus Zapus; species Zapus hudsonius. Next base: position 549 of record PVHP010043829.1, read on the forward strand.
ATTCCTGCTGCATTTCACGTCAATGTATCTGTAACCAACACCTCCTGCTTGAACACTTGACCTACACAGTCATTCTGTGACTGTCCTCACCTTAACCACACCATGTCTAAATAAGTGTCGACTCATAATCTTTGTCTTACCAAGTCTTCTGGTTCATCTCCTATCAGCACATGGCTCAGTTTTCAACGCTGGAAATATGGACATCATTATTTAATTGTTTTCTCTCTTTTTCTTTAGGAATAATATATACATTTTATCATTCATTCTTCAAGCCTTGGAATTTAAAAGGTTAATAATTGTGACAGAAGAAAAGGTAAAAATTAGAAATGGCCAGCATAAATAGAGTCACTTTTCTTATGCAATTACTGACAAAGAAATACTCTTCTTAAACACTTAACATCTGTCATCTCACACTGCCTCTACCTTACTTCAGGCTCACGTCCCTCTCATGGGTCTCACAGCGGCTCCCTCTCTTATCATCCTCCCAATATAACATTTCTAATACTTGTATTGGGTTATCCACAGATTAACTGGATACTAATGTGGTGAGTGAGGAGTCTCTGAAGGACCTCCCATGGTGAATCCAACTCAGGATGTAATTTAACATCAATTCAAGATATTGCATGGCAATAAGACTGAGCTGATACCATGTAAAAATAGCCACTAACTATATTATAGCTTTTAGGGATATCAAGTGACATAATGGCATACAAAATTTTTATAAATGAAAATACTTGTGACAGAAGTATGAGCAGATGTGATAGATATCACTGAGAACTTGGTCCATCATATAAAAATAAAAATGTATGAACATGGAAACTGACATCACTAAAAAATACTCAAAAATATATGCAAAAAATCTTTTCAGCCTATCATACTAATATATCATGATGAGTATTATAAAGTACATGTTATTAATTAAACTGTCAGCCTCTATGGACATCTAAGCCTTTCAATCATCTTGAAGTATTTATTATTTAACTCAGTAATCCTTTGAAGTCATTTTGCTACCTCACCTCATAAGATCTTATGAAACTTGTCTACTCTTAGACTGCTGACTATGAGACAAAGGTCAATCAAAACATTTATTGGCAAAGTAAGAAAATAGAGCACACATTTTGGTGGAATAGTTGTTCGAAAATAATTTTTCTTTTCTTTTTTTAAAAAAATATTTTATTTATTCATTTTCAAGCAGAGATATAAAGAGAGAGAGAGAGAGAGAGAGAGAGAGAGAGAGAGAGAGAGAGAGAGAGAGAGAGAGAGAAAGCACACCAGGGCCACCACCTTGTGGGTCTGGCTTACATGGGTGTACTGGGGAACTGAACCCACGGCCTTAGGCACTAGAGGCAAGTGCCTTAACCCCTGAGCCATCTCTCCAGCACAGAAAACAATTTTTCTTGTTTGATAAATTTATCAAAAAGTTATGATGTGGAGAACAGAAGTATGGAGGTCTACGAAGAATTTAAAATCAGAAATTAAAAGTATAAATTAACATTTCAGATATTTAAAATTGAGCTTTTAAAGGCATCTACATGTCTTAGCTTCTCTAAATTTCTTTGGTCTTTCAACTGTAGTACAAAATGTTAAAAAAAATCTAAAGAAATGGCAGAATCAGCTTTTTTTTTTCAAAAAAACTAAGTCATATCTCAGGTGCATATATAAAGGTAAAAATGTGACAGATTTTGCTTTCCTGAATTTAAGGGAAAATATTTTATTATACATATGTAATCTTCATCATTTAGTTAAATGCATTCATGTGGGTAAAACAGCATTGGTGTGCTATCTTTCTTTCGTAAACACAGGTGGGTCTGACTGCCAGGTTGCCTGAAATTTGACATGGATTTTCTGTTCCAATGTTTGCTGCATTCAAGACCTAATAATTTTGTTTTGTTTTGTTTTTCACTAACTCTCTTGCTTCCTTTGTTGACGCCCTACATTCCGCTATCAAGATATTTTCTGAACTGCAAATCTAATTAAATTACAAGTGGAATTGCTTCAAATTGAAGAAAAGGTAAAAGTTGCGAAACACAAGGCCTGTCAATATCAGGCTCCATTCAACTCTTGGAACTTCATCTACTCAAAGATCTTCTAGGGTACCATGTACCCCAGTTATTTGTAACCATCCATCGATCCAAATCACCCATATTCCTCACCATTTCAGAGGTCCACAGTCTGTGTCTTATGCATTGTATCTGGTGTACTATGACTGAAACAAAGATTTTCAACATGCAGTTATACAAGAAAATGCTACACTGTCACTGATTTATATGCCTACCAGTGCAACATAGAATCTTCATTTAAATTATGTCATGACACTACATTGTCAGACCCATAAAGTGTCTCAATTTGGTGGTGGAAAAACGCTATCAACTATGCTGCTTCTATGAAAGGTTCATAACTTTGGTTTTTTTATTTTTCTATTTCATTTTTTAACTATATATTTATTGTCCATAATGAGTTACATTATAAAGTGGGCAAACAATGAGTTGTTATCCCCAATTCCCCAGTGCCCCCCCCATCCCCAATCAGCTGGATATCCTCCTCCGTGGGTCGTCTGGATCAGTCCTTGTGGCAGGGGACCATGGATAGCCTAGTACTCAGCCTGATTCTCCTGGCCCAGGTTTGCTGTTACTGAGGAGTGCCATGCCTCTGGATAGTCTGCCCCACCACGGCTGTCACAATTTTAACACCCCCTCTTCCGCTCAGTTCCCTGAGTCGTGTTGGGTGAGTATTAAGGCTGCTTTAATGTTGAGAGCTTAGGGGGCGTTGTGTCAAAAATTGTTGGTTTCTGTCACCCTGGCTTATCCCGTTTTGATTGAATGGCTGTGGCTGTGGGTCCCTTGTTTATTCAATCATTCTCTGCGGGGCTCCATATGGATCCTCCACAGTATGACTGTAGTGGCTCATCTCTTGTGAGAATATCTGCTATCAGCCTACATTCGATTGGTAGGGTTAGATGGGGCACAACTCTCGCTGCCTCATGAAAAATACAAACACAATCTCCATGGAGAGTGAGGTCAGTATAGGTTAACAAATATACACAATTCTGGATTACCTAGATTCAATTTTTAGTAGCCTCCCCGTCAATTGATCCCATAGTGCATCTTTTCTTGGGAGCCCAAGAGTCCCAGATAGGTGCATATCGCACTGATTCCCCAGTTCCAGTCACAGGCTTCCCCTTCCTAAATGGAATATTTGGCCCAATTTAAAAGCTGTTGATTGTCTCCCACAGGCCCAGGTTCTCCACTGCACTAGTGCACCTTTCTTGGTTCGCTGTTCTCTCCCAGTAGGAGGTGTGATCAGCCTACTCATGGCCATAGTCACTGTTTCATGCCAGTGGTCTCTGTTTACTCCAATGTCGCTGATCAGCTTCCCATGGCAGCTTATGCTGTGCCTTCTAGCACTGCACTAACTACCATGTGGGGGGATGGATACCATTCCATACCTAGAAGCGTCTCTCGATGCTGACTGATGGCATTCTGTGATTTCTTCAGCAAAAGGGTTTTGCCTTAGGCCTGGGGAGGTCATTCAAGAGCTTGACAGAATTCTGTCTTGTTTTTGGAATCTCATGGTTCACTTTGGTCAACAGTACAGGGAGGGAAGGAACCAGTGGCTGGGACCAGAGATTGTCAGACTGATCAATTATTCACAGGCTTAGACTGTCTCCCCTACTATTCATGGCCCCTCTTGCCTGTCGATACCCACTACTTGCTCAATGTATTACAGTATGCTCGTGAGGATTTTATGTTTTTGAACCTAATTTGGTTTGGCCTCATGCTTAAGCCATTCCCCTCCCCCCATCCCTTACCCCTAATTCATAACCTCTCACTTCTTTCTACTAGTCTGCGTAGAGTTTATGGTTATCCTGATTAAGGACCACATATGAGGGAGAATATCCAGCGTTCAATTCTCTGTTCTTTTGAGTGTTCACTTAGTAAGAACTGCTCAAAATCAGATCATTTTTCCTAAATTTTAATATGTCATTTTTCCATTCAGCTGAGTAAAATTCCATCGTGTAAATATACCACAGTTTCGCTGTCCATTCCTCCATAGATGGGCATTTGGGTTGATTCCAATTCTTGGCTATTATGAAGTGAGCTGCTATAAATATAGTTGTACAAATGTTTCTGCATAGAGATGTGACAACTTGTGGATAGATGCCAAGTAGAGGGGTAGCTGGGTCCATTGGTAGTTCTATGTCCACTCTATTCCAGAGTCTCCACACTGGTTTCCATAGCGGTTGAACAAGTTTACAATCCCACCAGCAGTCAATGAGGGTTCCTTTTTCCCTGCATCCTCGCCAGCAACAATTGTTGTTGGTTTTCTTTATGATTGCCATTCTGACTGGGGAAAGGTGGTATCTTATTGTGGTTTTGATTTGCATTTCCCTGATGCTTAAGGATGCTGTGCACTTTCTCAGGTGAGAGAAGGCCATTTGTGTTTCCTCCTCTGTGAATAGTCTGTTGAAATCAGTGACCCATTTTGTGAGGGGGCAATTTGGGTTTTTGTTATTAATTTTTTTGAGTTCTCTGTAGGTTCTGGAAATTAGGTCTCTGTCTGAGGTGTAGCTGGCGAAAATCATCACCCAGTTTGAAGGGGGTCTATTGACTTTGAGAACGGTGTTTTTGTCTGTACAGAAGCTTTTGAGCCTGATTAGGTCCCATTGGTTAAGTGAGTGTTGCACTTCCTGGGCTAATGGAGATTTGCTCAGGAAGTTGTTCCCTACTCCTATCTCATGTAGGGTTATTCCTACTTTTTCTTCCAGGGTGTTCAGGGTTACAGGATTTTTGTTGAGGTCTTTGATCCATTTGGAGTTGACCTTTGTGCATGGTGAAAGGAGTGGTTCTATTTTGATTTTTTTTACTCGTGTTTATCCAATTTGTCCAGCACCATTTGTTAAAGATGCAATCTTTGGCCCAGCATACATTGTTGGCACCTTTGTCGAAGACTAAGAAGCGGAAGTTACTTGCAGTAAAGGCTGGGTCTTCGAGTCTATTCCACTGATCAGACTGCCTGTTTTTCTACCAATACCATGCTGTTTTAGTTCCTATGGCTTTGTAGTATGTTTTAAAGTCAGGTATGGTGATACCTTCTGTGTAATTTTTTTTGCTCAGAATAGTTTTAGCTATTCGAGGTCTCTTACCCTTCCAGATAAATTTGGAGATTATATTTTCAATGTCTTTGAAGAAGGAGGTTGGGATTTTTATTGGCATTGCATTGAATCTGTAGATTGCTTTTGGCGGGATTGTCATTTTTACTATATTGATTCTCCCTAACCTGGAGCATGGAATGTCTTTCCATCTCGTCACATCCTCCTCTATTTCCCTTTTTAGTGTTTCCATATTTTCCTTATATAAGTCTCTCACTACCTTAGTTAGTGGTATTCCCAAGTATTTAATTTTATTTGAGGCTATAGAGAACGGGACAGATTCTCTGATGTCTTTTTCCAAAGGTTTATCTTCTGTATATAGAAAGGCTGCTGATTTTCGTGTGTTAATTTTGAATCCTGCCACTCTGCTGAAGTCATTGATCACCTTCAGGAGTTTACTTATACTGCTGTTTGTGTCTGATATATAGAAGATCATGTCATCTGCAAAGAGGGATAGTTTGACTTCTTCCTTTCTGATTTGTATCCCTTTCATGCTATTCTCCTGTCTTATGGCTTGGGCTAGAACTTCAAGCACTATGTCAAATAGCAGTGGTGACAGTGGACATCCCTGTCTTATTCCTGAGTTAAGCGGAAACTCCTTGACTCGTTCCCCCCTGAGGATGATTTGTCCTTTAGAAGATCTGTATATTGACTTCATCATGTTGAGGTATAGGCCATATTCTTTCCAGGGTTTTGAACATGAAGTAGTGTTGAATTTTGTCAAAAGCCTTCTCTGCATCAATTGAGATGACCATGTGGTTTTTGCAGGTGAGTTTGTTAATGTGGTGAATAATATTTATTGACTTGCGTATGGTGAACCATCCCTGCATCCCTGGGAAGAAGCTGACTTGGTCAGGGTGAATTATAGTTTTGATGTGGGTTTGTATTCGGTTTGCTAGGACTTTGTTTAGAATTTTTGCATCCGAGTTCATCAGGGATATGGGTATGTAGTTTTCTTTTCTTGTTACATCCTTGCCTGGTTTGGGATTTAGGGTGATGGTAGCTTCATAAAAGGAGTTTGGGAGCCTACCCACTTTTTCTATGACCCTGATAAGCTTCAAAAAGAAAGGTTTCAGTTCTATGATGAAGGTTTGGTAGAATTCGGATGAGAAATCATCTGGACCTGGGCTTTTCCATTTGGGGAGGTTCTTGATTACCAATTCAATCTCTGTGATTGTTATCAGATAGCTAAGAATCTTTATCTGCTCTGGTCTGAGCTTTGGTAGTTGGTAGGTGTCCAGGAATTTATCCATTTCTTCCAGGTTCTCTAGTTTTGTGGAGTAGAGGTTTTGGAAGTATGACCTGATGATACATCCAATCTCTTCGGGATCTGTATTGATCTCACCCTTGTCATTTTTTATCTTGTTAATTTGGGCCTTCTCTGTTTTTCATTTGATTAATTTGGCCAGGGGTTTGTCAATCTTATTGACTTTTTCAAAGAACCAACTCTTTGATTTGTCTATTTTTAAATTGTTTTCTTTTTTTCCAAGTCATTTATCTCAGCTCTGATCTTAATTATTTCCTCGTGTCTCGAGTTCCTAGGGTTGGATTTTTCCATCTGTTCTAATGACCTTAGGTGGGAGGATAGCTGGTTGATTTGAGACCTCTGTGTCTTTGTTATGAAGGCATTTAGTGCAATGTATTTCCCCCTTAGGACTGCCTTCATTGTTTTCCACAAGTTCTGAAAGGTTGTGTCCTCATTATCATTTGCTTCAAGGAAATTCTGGATTTCCAGTCTGATTTCTTGTTTGACCCATTCATTGTTTAGGAGCAAGTGGTTCAGTCGCCAATATTTGTTGAAATATTTTGATCCTCTCCCATTAATAATTTCTAGCTTTAATTTGTTGTTGTCTAATATGATGCAGGGGATTAAATTGATCATTGTAAATTTGTTGAGGGATGATTTATGGCCCAATACATGGTCAATTTTGGAAAAGTTTCCATGCGGTGCTGAGAAGAATGTGTAATCTGTGTCCTTGGGGTGGAATGTTCTGTAAATGCTTGTTATCCCTACTTTGTCTATGGGGCTATTTAGTATTTGATTTTCCCTGCTTGTCTTTTGTTTGGACGATCTGTCTAGTGATGAGAGTGGAGTGTTAAAGTCTCCTACTATGATGGTGTTGGCATCTATATCTGCTTTGCTTTTGAGTAATTTATTCTTAATGAAGTAAGGTGCCTTTGCCTTTGGTGCATACATATTTACTATAGTGATGTCCTCCTGTTGTATCGTTCCCTTGACGAGTAGGAAATGAGCATCATCATCCTTTTTTATTGCTGTTGTTTTAAAATCTACTTTCTCAGATATTAGAGTAGCTACACCCACTTTTTTATTATTCCCACATGCCTGGAAAATTGTTCTCCACCCTTTTACTCTCAGTAGGTTGCTGTCTTTAGCAATGAGGTGTGTTTCTTGAAGGCAACAGATGGAAGGGTCCATTTTCCTTATCCAACCTGCGATCCTGTGTCTTTTTATAGGAGAGCTTAGTCCATTTACTTTCAAAGTTATAACTGTGAGGTTTGCTTTAAACCCTGCCAGGTTGGAGAGAATAAGGAGGTTGGTGTCTGAGCTGTTACTGTTATCTATTTGGTGTTACCTTGCTTATTCTCTGTTCATTTCCTGAGATTGGATATTTGTCTCATTTCCATGGGATATCTTGTGAAATATCTTCTAAAGGTTTGGATTCATGTTCAAGTAAATGTAGAGCTGGTTGATTTAATGGAATACTTTCATCTCTCCATCTATTATGATGGATAACGTTGCTGGATTCCATATTTTAGGCCTAGGATTGCTTTGTTCCAAGCTCTCCTGGCTTTTAAAGTTTCTCTGGAGACGTCTGAGGTGATTCTGATGGGTTTTCCTTTATACATGAATTTCCTTTTTCTCGTTGCTCTAAGGACTCTCTCTTTATCCTCAATACTTGGCATTGTAACTGAGATATGTCTTGGGGTGTTCCTCTTTTGGTTAATTTGTTTGGGGTCCTCCGTATCTCTTTTGGTTGTACAGGACTTTCTCTTGCCAAATACGGAAAGTTTTCCTGAATGATTCTGTTGAAAATATTTTCTATGCCCCTAGCTTGGTTTTCTTCTCCTTCTGGGATCCCATGATCCTGAGATTAGGTTTTTTTACGGTATCCCACATTTCCCTTGAGTCTTGTTCACTTGCTCTTTTGAATTTTGTCAGGTTTCTGATTTCTCTTGAATTCTCCTCTGTTTTGTCTTCCATTTCTGAGGTTCTGTTTTCCCAGTGGTTAATCTTGTTAATAAGAGATTCTAGGGACGTTCTTATTATTTCAATATGGTTTTTGTTTTCTGCTACTTCTTTTTGGTTTGCTTCCATCATCCTGTTGAGATGTGTTTTCATTTCAAGGTTTGATTTAATTACTTCTTCCTGACAGTCATTCTTATATTTGGAGATGTCTTCAGTTAATTTGGAAAGCTGGTTTTTGATACCTTCAGTTTGCAGGTTTGCCTTTAGTTTTCATATGTCTTTTCTGTAGTCCATTAGGTTCTCCTTAATTATATTAAGCCTGGTGGAAAAGCTATTGAGATGACTTTGAACTCTTTCAATATGTTGGTCCATTTTGTCTAGCATGACTGACATTAAGATCTCCTCAAGATCTGTGCCAGTGTGAACAGGGTTTAGTGTCTTGTCTTCCTGGGCCTGCCTCTGCTCACTCTCTTTAGTGGCATCATTGTTGCCATTTGGCATGGTTTCTTTAGCTGGTGATATATTCTTGCGTTGAGGTCTGCCCATTTCGAATCCAGTTGAGGTGATAGGTGGGATGCCTTTGATCTAATTTCACTTTGCTAGTGTGTTCTGGTAGTACACTGGACTCCACAGGTAGGGTTGGGCACTCACTTGTTTAATCTGTGAGTGTGTTTGCCCTCAGATCACTGGCTGGACTTTGATGGTGATACTGGGGGTGCCCTGTTAGAGGAGGGTGTGGGGCTGTGGGGATTAAGTAGGCAGAGGGTGGGGTGCCAGGTCCTATGTAGCCTGCTAGGGGGGTTGGGGCTCCTCGGGGGTAAGGTATGATGGGGTATGGGGTCAGCTGCTTGTCACTGTCACCCAGGGACCCAGGGACTATTTATCACAAGGGGAAACCATGGGAACCAGTTTGTGGGCATACCCCAGGAGCTGGTGTGTACGTGGGGAAACTGCAGGACTCGGAGCTTGAGGATACCTCAGGGACCAGCACTTGGGGATTATGCAGAATCGGTGGGTGTGAGTACCATGGGGAGCCGGGGTTGGGGAAACTGTAGGAGTAGACAGGTGCGGAAAACCACAGGGGTAAGGGCTTAACGAAGCCTCAGGGTTTGGTGGGCAGAAAGTACCATGGAGGAGGAAAGAAAAAGAAAAGGGAAGAGAAAAAAGGAAAAAGAAAAAAGGAAAAATAAAATAAAATAAAAGGGAATAAACAAGAAAATAGACTAGCAAAAACCTGAAGGGAGGGGGGGTGTAGCAAGATGGTGAACGAGTAACAACGTCGCCAGGACTCTCCGGAAAGGTTTGATCTCTTCAGCTGGTATCCAGGCTTGGACACCGTTCGGACCCGAGTTCGGGCTCTCCCTCCCTTCCCAACCCCTAGGCTGGAGCAGATGGGGTTCACATGGGCAGAAACCAAAGGAAAAATGTAACTCCCCAAGCCAGGGCCCCTTGTCCCATTATGGAATACGAAAGTGGAAAGGAAGTAGAGGTAGCTCATACACAATCACAAAGAGAGAATAATATGACTCCTGAGCACAACTGCAATGCAAATATGATGAAGTTAAGGGCTGATATGGAAATTATGAGAAAAGACATGAATGAGATGAAGCTTTCTTACTCAAGCATAGACTCCAGACAGAATTTGATGGAGAGAAATATGAATGAATTCAGAAATACATTAAGTGAATTAAAGATTAACCAACTAAGAGAAGAGCTGGACAATCAATTAATTAAATTTGATGAGGACTTAAGAAAACTAAAAAATGATGATCAGGAATCCCAAGCAAAAACAAAAATAGATAGGAAATTGGATCTCACCAAAGAATTAGAGGCTATTAATAAAATTATAGCAGAAACCAAAAATGAAGAAGAAATACTAAAAACCTACCTTGAATCATTCAGCCCCAGGGTTCATAATCTGGAGGACAGACTTTCAGAAGTAGAAGACAAATCAAAAGAAATAAATAAGGATGTCATAGGTTTCAATAAATCCAAGAAATCAAGTGAGCAAAATTTGAGGGATCTATGTGATACAGTAAAGAGGACCAATATTAGAATCATGGTGATCCCAGAGGGAGAAGAAGCCCAGGCTAAGTGTATAGGAAATATCTTCAATAGAATTATTCAAGAAAACTTTCCCTATATAACAAGAGAAAGTCCACTCACCTTTTAAGGGGCCCAGAGGACCCCAAACAGACTTTACATGAAGAGAAATTCTCCAAGACACATTTTAATTAAGATGCCTAACATAGAAAGCAAAGAGAAAATTTTCAAAGCTGCTAGAGGAAAGCAAACAGTAATTTACAGGGGAAAAGCCATCAGACTTACCTCAGACTTCTCATTAGAAACCATGAAAGCCAGAGGGCTTGGACTAATGCTTTTCAGGCCCTAAAGAAGTATGGCTTTCAACCTAGACTATGGTACCCAGCAAAGTTATCCCTCCTGATAGACGGAGAAGTGAAAATGTTCCATGAAGTAAAACAGCTCTACGACTATTTCAAAACTAAGCCACAATTTCAGAAGCTCCTGCAAGAGATAACCCATACAGAAGATACAAGAAATCTTCCTCAGAAGAATACCAGAGATCAGACACTACAATCAGTGTGCTAATAACAACAGCACAGATGAAACCCTCATTATCCCTTCATCATGGCAGGGCTCAAAGCAAACCTCACAGTTATATCACTGAATATAAATGGACTTAACTCCCCTATAAAAAGACACAGACTTGCAGGGTGGATCAGAAAAATGGACCCTTGCATCTGCTGTCTTCAGGAAACACACTTTACTTCCAAAGACAGCAACCTTCTTAGAGTTAATGGATGGAAAACAGTTTATCAGGCATGTGGAAGTAAAAAGAAAGCAGGTGTGGCTGTACTAATCTAACAAAATAGACATGACACCAAAATCAATTAAAAAGGATATTGATGGTCACTTCTTACTTATCAAAGGAAGGATCCACCAGATAGATGTCACTATCATCAACATATTTGCACCAACTCAAAAATAAAGCAGAAATAGACTCCAATTCCATCATAGTAGGAGACTATGATACACCTTTATCAGCTCTAGACAGATCAACCAAATAGAAGATCAGAGGGGACATAACAGAGCTTAATGACACTTAATGATTAACTGGGAATAACAGATATTTAAAGAACGGTTCACCCCAATGACGCAGATTATACATTCTTCTCAGCAGCACATGGGACCTTTTCTAAAATTGATCACATCTTATGTCACAAATCTTCCCTAAACAAATTCAGGAAGATCGAGGTAGTTCCTTGCATAATATCAGACCACAGTGCATTAAAGTTAGAAGTTATCAATGGAACAGGATCCAGAAAATAGACAAAGTACTGGCGCCTGAATAATGCGCTCCTAAAAAATGATTGGGTCATCCAAGAAATAAAACAGGAAATTCAGAATTTTCTAGTATTAAATGATGATGATAACACATCATACCAGAACTTATGGGACACAATGAAGGCAGTCCTGAGGGGAAAGTTCATCGCGCTAAATGCCTTCATATCAAAGACAGAAAGGTCTCAAATCAATAGCCTAACCACCCACCTAAAAGCATTGGAACAGGTGGACAAAGCTAACCCGAGGAGCTCAAGACGAAAGAAAATAATTAAAATCATAGCTGAGATCAATGAATTGGAAATAAAACAACTGAAAAATTACATAAATCAAAGAGTTGGTTCTTTGAAAAAGTTAATAAGATTGACAAACCTCTGGCCAATCTAATCAAAAAAAGAAATGAGAAAACCCAAATAAAAAAAATCATAAAGGACAATGGTGAAATAACAACCGATCCAAAAGACATTCGAAGAATCATCAGGTCATACTTCCAAAACCTCTACTCCACAAAATTAGAGAATCTAGAAGAAATGGACAGGTTTTTGGACAACTACCAACTGCAAAAGCTTTACCCAGAGCAGGTAAAAGCACTAAATAGACCTATCAAACCCACAGAAATTGAAGAAGTAATCAAAAACCTTCCCAAAAGGAAAAGCCCACGACCAGATGGTTTCTCAGCTGAATTCTACCAAGCCTTCATCACAGAGCTGAAACCACAATTTCTGAAGCTTGATAGAAGCATAGAAAAAGAGGTATGGCTTCCAACCTTTTCTTCCATAGAAAAAGAGGGAAGCTTCTATGAAGCTTCCATTGCCTTAATCCCTAAACCAGGCAAGGATGCAACAAGAAAAGAGAACTATAGACCCATATCTCTGTTGCACTTAAATGCAAAAATCCTGAACAAAGTCTTAGCAAACCGGATACAACGCTACATAAAAAATATTATCCACTCTGACGAAGTTGGCTTTATCCCAGAGATGCAGGGATGGTTCAACATACGCAAGTTGATAAATGTGATACACCACATTAATTGGCTCAAACACAAAAACCACATGGTTATCTCAATAGATGCGGAGAAGGCCTTTGACAAAATTCAACACCTCTTCATTTTCAAAACTCTCGAAAGAATATATCAGACCCAATGAATAGTATAAGTAACCTCTTGAAGGTGATTAATGCCTTCAGCAATGTGGCAGGATACAAAATTAACACACAAAAATCAGTAGCCTTCCTATACGCAGAAGGCAAGCAGACAGAAAAAGACATCAGAGAGTCTGTCCCATTTTCTATAGTCTCTAAAAAAATCAAATACCTTGGAATATCACTAACCAAGGTTGTAAAAGACTTATATAAGTTAAATATTGAAACAATTGAGAAGGAAACAAAGGAGGATGTGAGAAGATGGAAAGATATTGCATGCTCATGGATAGGGGGAATCAATATAGTAAAAATTGCAATCCTGCCAAAAGCAATCTACAGATTCAACGCTATTCTGATAAAAATCCCAACCTCTTTCTTCACAGACGTAGAAAAAATAATGTCTTAATTTATTTGGAAAGGCAAAAGACCCCGGATAGCCAAAACCATTCTAAGTAACAAAACCTACTCAAGAGACATCACCATGCCTGACTTCAAAACATATTACAAAGCCATAGTAATGAAAACAGCATGGTACTGGCATAAAAACAGAAAGACAGATCAATGGAACAGAATTGAAGACCCAGCTTTAAATAGAAGTAACTTCAGTTAACTGGTCTTTGACAAGAGGGCCAACAATGTACGCTGAGCCAAAGATAGCATCTTCAACAAATGGTGCTGGAGGAATTGGATAAACACGAGTAAAAAAATGAAATTAGACCCACTCCTTTCACCGTGCACAAAAATCAACTCCAAATGGATCACAGATCTTAATATAAACCCGGTAACCCTGAATACCCTGGAAGAAAAAATTGGAGGTACTCTGCATGAAATAGGAGTGGGAAAAAATTTCCTGAGCAAATCTCCAGCAGCTCAGGAAATACGACAAACACTTAACCAATGGGACCTGTTCAGGCTCAGAAGCTTTTGTACAGACAAACAAACCACACTCAAA
>PVHP010043830.1:0-14348 GCA_004024765.1 Zapus hudsonius
GGGAAATTCTGTCAAAGGTGGAAAATGTTGGCTCCCATTCATAAATCCAAGCAGAGAGAGAAGCTACCACCAGCCAGCAACACCAAAGAAGAAGAAAGAAAAGGAAGAGGAGGAGGAGGAAGAGGAAGAGGAGGAAGAAGCAAGGCAGGCACAAAACCAGCAGCAAGCAGGACGCACGCCAGAGCTCAGAGCTCTCCACACACTTTTGGGCTGGAATTCAGATCCACGCTGTTGTAATTGGCGTTTGTTGCTGTGACAAAAAACCAGACCAAAAAGCATCTTGTGGAAGAATGGGTTTATTTTGGCTTACAAACTCAAGGGGAAGCTCCATGATGGCAGGGAAAACGATGGCATGAGCAGAGGGCTGGACATCACCTCCGCCACAGCACTGCAGACAGCGGCAGGAAGGTGCGCCAAACACTGGCCAGGGGAAGCTGGCTTATAACCCCCATAAGCCCACCCCCAACAATACAGCTCCAACAAGGTTCCGATTCCAAAACTGCCATCAGCTGGGATCACACATGCAGAGCACATTAGTTCATGGGGACACCTGCATCAAACCACCACAGCCCCCAAGCACACCGCTGGGTTGGACCCACCCAGTGATACCTCTTCCAAGTCAAAAATTTAATTTTAACACCAGAGTTGATGGGGGACATACATTCAGACGACCACGGTGGGTGACCAGCAGTGAGTGGAGGGATTATGGCTGCGAGGGTCACCCAGGAAGCCCCGTCTACAGATCTGATCAGGAACCAGGGGAAGGGTCAGTCCTCTCAGCCGCTCTCCACGGGGCTGTGACGCCTGCTGCAGCTCCCATGCAGACACACGCTCGCTGGTGAACTGCACTCAGACCTCCCGAGCCTGGAGTGTGTTCTGGACAACTTCCCACTTAGAGCTCGTGTTTCAGAACACAGTGTATGCAAAGGGCATTCTGGTGTCTTCTGATTTTATTTTTGGCTTGTGTATAGTATGTGTGGTGTATTATACCTGATATGTGTTTGCATGCATGTGTGCACGCATGCAGACAGAGGGCATTGCTGGTTCTCCCCGTATTTCCCTGAGACAGAGTCTCTCACTGAAATTGGAGCCCCCTAGTTTTCTTGGTTAGAATGGCTGACCGGGGAGCCCCAGTGATCCCTCTGTCTCTCTGAGCCCCAGTGCTGGGTTGTAGCCGCAGGCGGTCATGCACGTTTTTATTAGCATGGGGGGTACTGGGGTTACTCCTGTGCAACAGGCGCTCCTGAACGCTGTGCATCTCCCTGACCCTGCAAGAGGCTGCACCTCGGAGTGAGTTCCCCATGAGCACACTCCTTCCTGATGTTTTCACCCTGAAGTTGGCCTGTCTCTTGTGTTACCACCTCAGCCAGGCCCCTGTCTGTCACCCATCTGCCCAGGTAGAGCTAGTGCGGGTGGAGGGCAGGCTCCCCCACACCCACCTTGGAGCCTCCCCCCCTCCAGAAGGACACTTTACATACTGCTGATACTGTACTGTTTTTCTTTACCCTGAGATTTTCACACCTTAAGTATTTTTTTATTTTTGACTACATGCAATTTGATCCCCACTCCCCCTCTCTCTTCCTCTTTTCTCTCCAGCTAAAACCCTTCTTCCCCATTACATTCCTGCTTCCACAGCTTGTTTTTTTTAATATTTTATGTATTCATTTTCAAGCAGAGATACAGGAGATAGATGATGAGAGAGAGAGAGCACCAAGGCCACCACCTTGTGGATCTGGCCTATGTGGGTACTGGGGAATTGAACTGGGGGCCTTAGGCACTGGAGACAAGTGCCTTAACCGCTGAGCCATATCTCCAGGCCCACACACCTTGTTTTTTTGACCCACGGATGTAAAGTAGAATTGCTTTCCTAATCACGGGTGGGAGGTTATTTACTGAAGTGGGAAGTCTTCCAACGCCTGCCTCACTGAGTGACATGATCCCCCATCCCAGCCATCATGGGTTTCCACACTTTCCATGTGGACACAGATCTGACAGCAGTGCCTGAGTTGGGGCAGGTGCTCAGGTCCAGTCACAGCTAGGTGGGGCCCACAGAGCCTGTTCTACTCAAGAGCCACAGGAAGGGTGGGAGCCTCACTCTGGGTGGGGAGTTGACAGAGGCTTGAATGGTGGGGGGAGATGGTTTGGGATGATTGGATGAGAGTTCTGAAGGATTCATCTATAAAACCCCAAGGACATCTGAATAAAAGTAGTGCTGTCTCGAGCACCCAGGGGTGTGGGGGCACAGGATCAGGCCCAGGACTGTTCTCACAATCACCCACTGCAGAGATACATGAAAGGGTGAGGCCACACTGAGACCCTCTGCCCATTCCAGAGAAGGACCTGCTGTGTGTGTGGACCTGCCTTTGCTGAGGCCCAGCACTCCATCAGGAAGTCACCAGAGCACGGGCATGCCAGATGCCACTGCCCCAGAGCCCTGGAGAAATCCCCTGTGTCCTGCCACCATCCTACAGGCCAGAATGAAATTGTGATCTGTGCTGTTTCTCCTCACAGTGAGGAACAAGTGACCACCCCCCCCACACACACACACACACACGTGGGTACCTCAAGAAAGCCCAGGATCTGTATGTCCCCACCCAAGCTCTCCCAGACGTGGGAATGTAACTTTGGGAGTAGTTCTTACACAGCTGTGTCTGGAGTGCCCACAGTCCCCAAGAACCTTCCAGGATCCCAGACACCCCGACATCCCAGCCCTTTCCTGGTCTCTCTTTTAAAACCACGTGTGGGTGAGTCACCTGCTTACAGCAGACCTAGAGAGGGTGAACCTGGTCTCTTCCTGCCCAGCAAGAAGGCCATCACTGTGCCCCCCCCACTGTCACCCTCTAAGCGGGTGCTCTAGGAACACCAGGCAGAAATTACCTTTTGTAGAACACCACCATCCTCCAACTCAGGAGAAGAAACGGCGCAATCTCAGCCGAGGCAATGATCCAGGTGGGAGTGAAGAATGGCCGGAGGGAAGATGGAAATGGCTGAGGCTTAGGAAACCGAGTTTCCTGAGAGGAGCGAGCGAGCGTCTCCAGCTGCCGTCTCGGAGGCTGCGAGTTAAATGCTCCTTCTTGGCTCACGCAGATAACCCAGAAGGGCACACGGTGACCACAGTCGCCTGCAATAAAGATCAAACCTTTAGCGATCTGAAGCAAGAAAAGACGGATAAATATTTACCTTATGTGCCTTTTGATGGCAACGGAGCCTCGCTGCAGAGCCGTGAGCAGAGCTGCTGAAATCAGCCAGCTGAAAACAGACAAGCAAATGGAAAACTGGTCTTTCTCATTTCACAGAGCAGCGGGTCCCAGGAGCTCCCGGGCCCACCTCGCCCGCCTGGCTGTGCACTGTCCTCGAGGGATCCTCCCGTGACACCCAGGGCGCCTGTCCTTAAGACTTCTGAGCTAGGGCTGCACCTGGAGCCTGGGGAGAACCCACCCCTTCCCTTTCTCCCCACCTTGTGCCACACAGGCGCCCACAGTGCCCGAGCTCCCCAGGGTGCCTCCAAAGCTTCATCCACTGGGGCCCTTTGCAGAGAGGATGGAGGTGCTAGGCCTTGGAGATGCTCATCTTTTGGAATTTGCATTCATGTGAGAGGCTTGCAGCCTCCTCCAGCCCCTCATCCGCGCACACCCCAGCCATGAGCGAGTGAGCCTCCCTCGCTGAAATAGGTCAGCAGAATCAGCACCACCTGGTAACAAACAGGACCAAATGTGATGGCCCAGAGGGCAGCCTCTGGAGAAATGCGGGTCAGGAAGCTAGAGGGCTACCTGGGCTTTGAGGGCTGAGGTCACCACACTGGACAGAGACCTGCCAAAAGGTCTGTTCTGCTGTGTCCCTCTTTAACAGAGGGCGGGCACACATGATTACCACCACACATTTCAAAGAGAATTCCTAATATCCTTGCAAAGCCCTTGTTCTGAGAATTAGCAGTGTCAACAAGGCTGCAAGGGTGTTTGAAGGGCTTGGAGAGCTCCCTCCAGCTCCTCCGAGCCCCAGTGGTGCACTAATGAGCCAGGCGTCTCCTCCCTCTGTCCCGGCCAGAGCCACAAGGGTCCCCAGTCCCCAGGGAGCCTGCTGTTGGTAATGACAGGACCCTTTTGTTGGGCATGTCATTGCCTTTGCTTGCCTCCATCTCCCCGCACTCCCGCCCACGGTGGCCAGTGCTGCAGATGGGGGAGAAGATGGGATGGTGTCATCTCCCCTGAGGTCCTAGGATCATGAATGTAGGAGCTGAACTCAGAGAAGCTGCCAGAATCACACAGCTGGAACTCGGGTCTACAACCCCAAAGCCCTGTGTGAGGGTTCTGTCTCCAACAACTGGGCTGGGGCTCTGCACACTTCAAGCTTCTGGTGGGGCTCCAACTTGCTACCAAGATGGCTGCTTTCAGGCCTCCTGCTTTTGTGTTTTGGCTCATGTGTGATGTGTGATGTGTGTGTGTTGTGTATGTGTGTGAATTCAAATATAGGTACATGCCCAGTGGAGGCCATAGGACAGCATCAGATGTTGGTCCTACCATCCACCTTGTTTGAGCCAGGGTCTTCCATTCACCCCTGTGGTCACTGGGCTAGCTGACGTGTGAGCTTCCAAGGAGTCTCCTGTCCGCACCCCCATGTTATCACAGGCACACTGGGGTGACAGATGCTTGCGCTACCATGTCTGTCTTTATGTGGGTGCTGGTAATCTGAACTCAGGCTGTATGTCAATGGGGGCAGGGAAACAGAATCTAGTCTGAGCAAACCCAGTGAAGGTCAAGAGGCAGCTGTGACTCACAGCGCCACACTGAAAGTGTGGAAGGCCTTGACCTCCAATCTAGGCCCTATCTCCCAGCTGGGTGACTGGGGAAACCTGGGAACCCAATCTTTGACAGGGATAGCAGTGGCCACTGAGAACTCAGGTCCCAAGAGCTGACTAGTGCCCCACACTGCAGGCTCCATGCTGTAGATGAGCAAAGCAATGCACAAAGACAAGTCCCTCACCCAGGGCTGGCACAGCAAGGACATGTGGGCAGGACTGGAACTCAGTCAGCTAGCACACTAGAATCCCCTTTACCCTGCTCCCTACCTCCAGGGCTGAGGCCAGAAGACCCACTGCACACAAGGAACCTCCTGATGATGCCTGGGCTAGGGGTCACCTGCACACCACCCTCACACCCCCAAAATAACCTGCAAAGAACTCACTGCCCAAAAGACAAAGGCAGAGCTCATGTGTCAAGAGAATGTTTACAGGATGCAGTTAACCCTGCTTTATGGGGGTGTGAACATGAACCCCGCTGACAGGAAGGCCCACTGAATACACATTAAAATGTTGGTGTGTGTGTAACTGCCACTCTTATCAATGACTGATCATGTGCCGGACCATGGTCACCTAATGCAGCCCAGTAGATGGGGAGACCCTCACCACCAGAGCACGCTACTGTGCCTTGCCACCAGGGTGCACTACTGATCCTCGCCACCAGGCTGTACTACTGATCCTCACCACCAGGGTGCACTACTGATCCTTGCCACCAGGGTGCACTACTGATCCTCACCACCAGAGTTCACTACTGATCCTCGCCACCAGGCTGTACTACTGATCCTCGCCACCAGGTGCACTACTGAGCCTCACCACCAGGGTGCACTACTGATTCTCACTACCAGGGTGCACTATTGATTTTCGCCACCAGTGTGCACTATTGATCCTTGCCACCAGGGTGTAGTACTGATTCTCGACACCAGGGTGCACTATTGAGCAAACAGTTTAAGGACCATCTTGTTCTCTGTAGGAGAGACCATGTAAATTCTGGCATTTTAATGCAGGAATCCCAACCCTGGGGGCAAGAACTCTCCCCATCCCCTGAATCCTTGGCTCTGGGAAACACCAGGCACCCCTCCTACCTGTCTGAGTACAAGGCACCTACCCTGTGCCTCAAAGACTTCTTTGAGTCTTTGCATGGAGGAACCCCAATCTGGTTTTACAGCAGCCCAGGACTTCTGAAAGTACTGAGTAGGAGCCTGCGTAGACATGAAGATGCTTTAATGCTTAGTGTGGTTTATGCCCCAAGGTGCTGGGGGAGAAGAGGATAGAGTAAGAAGGGCATCAGTGGGTGACCTACAATGTCCCTTACAGGCCAAATGCCATGATCCCAGTCTGACACGTGCCTCCATGAAACGCAATAAGGGGAACCCCAAGGGAGTCACAGGCTTGGAGGTCACAGGCTGTGGGTTGCAAGCCTCATGGCCAGACAGCATTTGCCCAGCTCAGTGAGAGCTGCAGACCTGGCTTTGGCCACGTTTGCCCCTGAAAAGTTCCAGAAGAAGCCAGTTAAATGCAGCTGTTGGGTCCCTGGAGGATAAACTGAGAGTCACTGAGGGTCCCAGAGCCAGTTGAAGGGTCAGGCAGGACAGAGATTAGACCCCCAGCCCCAGGCCACAGCAGGGAGCCCAGCGGGAAGTTAAGTAAACCTGGAGTCTGGGATTTGGGATTTGACATCTTTGAAACTGCTAACCCTAGATTACCAATTGCAGAATATGTCCCGGGCAGAAATGAAAGGCTCCCGGTGGCGGAGGGTTAGAACCGGACCCCCATTATCCATTCTCCATGATCCCGGCTGCCTTGTGATCTGCGATGCCCCCCCCCACTAAGCCTTCCCCTTCTCTGCATTTACCAAAAGGAAGGCTAAGGAGGTGATTTCCCTTAGCCTTGGCACAGAGCAGCCTCAGATCGCCTGAAGCCCAGGGAGCACACTGGGAGTGCTCCAGGCAGCCCCTCCCGGTGTCTGGGGTGCTCCCGTGGCTGCTCTGCAGAGTAGATGTCCCATGAAAGGTCAGGGTAGCTGAGTGTGTGACCTGGAAGTCTGCCCCGTGGAGCCTTAGAGGAGTCAGCACAGAGAGGAGGGAGAGAGCAGTCTGTCCTCCTTCCAAACCCAAACTCCTCCTTGAATTTCATTTGCTTTCATCATCGCCTAATGTTTTCCCTAATGCTCGCGGGGGAGGGGCAGGGGTGGGAGCCAGAGATTAAAGGCTTTCTCACTTGGTCTCTGATATTCCAAAGGGGAAAGAAGCCATTCCAGAGGCAGAGTTCAGCTGAGATGTTAGGGAAAGCAACGGCAGATTCTATTTTCTACTTGCTTAAACACCAAACTGATTTCCTTTGATGGCAGGAGATGTTAATTCTTCTGGTAACCGAGGGCACGTGTCTGCCAGCCAGAACGGGAAGCAGGGACTCATCAGGGTTCGTGCTGAAGGGTTCCCCCAGCAACACAGACTCCTCCCAAGACTGCTGGGCCCCAGTGTGACCTGTCAGCTTCCTTGGGAGAGGCCATGAATCAGGAAGGGCCTGGAGGGGTCACCGGGACCCTCATGATGACAAGATGACAGAGACAGCGTCACTGTGCCAACGAGCAGACATCCTGGCAAAACGCAACACAGGTACCCACTCCCCAGAGGACCCTGTGGGCCAGGGTCCTGACATTCCTCCCTCTGGCAGCCTTCCTTGATGGCACCCTCCACTCCCACCACCCAGTGGAGAAGTGCAGGGCCATTGTGTTTGTCCCCTGCCCAGTCCCATAGGGAGTGGGATATGGCAGTGGTCTCAAGTGAGGGTAGGATCCAGGGGGTCAGTATGCAGAGTAAGGTACTGAGCAGAGTGCACCATTCTGCCTTGGTGGGGACACTTGAGGGCTCCTCCTCCCCCTGAGGCTTGTCGGAATTGGTTCTCCTCCAACCTCTGGTATCCACCACACACACACACACACACACACACACACACACACACACATATACTAACCCTATGCCAGCTAGGTCATGGGAGAACCTTAGAATGAGAGGTCCCTGTGTGCCCCTGGGAGGGCTGATCCTTGGGACCACAGGACAGAAGAGCTATTAGGAAGAGGACTTTGTGGGCAGATCAAGCAGGGAGTCTGGAGAGGGGAGAGTCCAGAGCTAGGAAGAGGCGCAGCATAATTACGAGAAACAGCACATATAGGAGGGTCGGATGGTCAGAAGCAGAGAGGGCTGAGGGCTGTGCTCGGCCCACTCTCTCCTTTTTATTCAGCTCAGAACCCCAGTCCATGGATGGTACCACCCATATCAGAGCAGGTCACCCCACCTTAACCAATCTACAAACTCCCTCACAGACATGGCCAGGGAATTGTCTCCTGTGTGATTCGAGGTGCTGTGTGGGTCCCGCGTGGGCCTGAGAGTATTCAGACCCCTTGGGGCCAGGACAGGGTCAGGAAAGATGAGAATACAGTCCAGCCATGTATCACAAGCATTCTGATGATTCAGGTTCATAGTCGGCTTGCCTGCCGGGTTGCTCTTCCCGCCCAGCCTGCAGGGACGTCCAGGACAAGCAAGTTGCAACCTCTGGGGGCAGCTGGGACTTTCTTTGGCTGACATCAGGGCAGGAGCCATGGAGCTGTACCCAGATGTCAGACAGAGGACCCTGTCCATTGGGTCTCTCCTTTTCTTCTGCCTTTCCCCCCCTCCGAGGTCTGGGTCTTGTGCCCGCCGGATCCTCAAGGACAGCCTCTGCACCCAGCAGATAGGAAAGAGGACTGGCGGGTGGGTGTGAGGTGGGTGCATGGGGGCTAGAAACTGCCCCCTCCAGGAAGAGAGGCCAGAAAGGAGAGAATGACCCCCTGGGTACCCAGACTTCAGGTGCCGCGATGGCCCATCACTCACCGCTCCCCGAGAACATTTCAAATGCATCTGCATGCTGCAGCCTCCCTTGGCTCCGTGATTTATCATGTCTCCCTCAAATACATCATTAAGACAATCATATGCATTTACGAAGGAGGCCGGGCTGGAGCCCAATGCCAGCCCCCAGCACTGTTTGGCTGTGATTTAGTGCCGTGTGCAACTGTCAGGAGGAACCATGGCTCTGAGATCCGTGTGGGGTCTCCTCCCTCTGCTGCTGATCTGTACAATTTCCATGAAGGCTCCAAGCCCCCCGCCAGGCTGGGATGGCTGTGAGCCACGTAATTATAGACCCTTCTTCCAGCTTGGGTGCTGTGGGAGAAGATTGTTTCAAGGAGCTGTTTTAGTTGGGTCGGTGACACGCATTCACGGGGTTGTCCGCCAGGTAGCTGTTATTGTTCAGTTCTCAGGGACTCAGCCGGCCAGGGTGGGGGCCATGCAGGAGGAAGGAGTGGGGGTGCCAAATTGATGATGACCTTTAGTAGGGGGGGAACCAGGTCTGGAAGGGTGTTTGCCTGGTACATGGCCCCCGACACTGCTGTGTACCAGCAAAACCCTCCAGGCCAGGGAAGCAGGCCCCTCCTCGCCCAGGACCCTCTCCTGTTTGGAGAAGCAAGAGAAAACAGGGCTGCCAAGTTCTGGTGACTCTGAATAACAGGTCCTGGGTCCCAAGCTCTGGCTGAGCTGCCTCTGAACAGACCCTCCAGTTGGAGAATGTGCAAGCTGGCCTTCTCAACTCCCTGGCACATCCAGAAAGCAAGCCACAGGGGGCAGGGCCTCGGGGGCAGGGGCCTCCCACAGGGGACAGCAGATGCAGAGGGAGATGTCCCCTCAGCCCAGTGAACCTGTGATTTGACCCGTACTGCCCTAATGGCCTTTGGCCTGGGTTTGCTCAGGGTAATTAAGATGGTCTTGCTATTAGGGAATCCTACAATTATAATTCAATTCCACTTTGCAAACATTTCATGACCCAGACACAAAGCAGAGAGAAGAGAGAGAGAGAGAGAGAGAGAGAGAGAGAGAGAGAGAGAGAGAGAGAGAGAGAGAGAGAGAGATCAGGGAACAAACATCACTCAGACCCACACAAGCAGCCCCAAGTCCCCCACACAAGCCAGCGGGGAGCAAGTCACCCCAGTGCCTGCCTGCCTGCCTGCACTGACTCAGCCAGCACGGTGCCTGGCAGAAACAGGCGAACAGCTGCAGGCTTTAGAAGCAACCCTGCGCTCTGAGAAGAATATAGAGGAAGAAGTGAACGTTTTATCGTGATCCCTGGATAACACTGCATAAAAGTGACCACAGCCCTGTCTGAATGTACAGTCCTGTGGTGCTAAATTCACTCTCATTCTAGCACAGCCATCGCCACCCCGTGATCTCCAGGAGTCCTCACCCTCCAACGCTGACACTATCCCCACCAACCGTCCCACACCCTCAGCTCTGCCTTCAGACCCCACCAGAGTCCTCCTGTAATGGAGTCCGGCAGTCTGTCCTTGGGTCAGGAGCACTCATGGGTAGCAGGCATCAGGCTTTCCATCGCTCGAGGGCTGCAGTCAGTGCATTGCTTGCACCGCACGTGTTGTGGGTCTGTCCACTGTGGAGTGCTGGGTCCATCTCCTGGCTGTTGTGAATAATGCTGCTTGCAGTCACCCGCAGGCAGCCCTGCAACACTTGGGGCCTCCTGAGACTTATGGCCCCTGGCTGACGGTGTGGCCGAGTCACAGAGACTCTGTGAGACTGAGGAACTTCTGAAACCAGAGATGACGAACTTCTCTGGGGAGCGATGGCCCCTTCAGTTCCACGAGTGGTGGAAGTGTGGAATTCATGTGACAGCCTGAACCTCATATCTGTATTGCTCAGGCAAGGATAGCAGTGGCTCTGATGTGAGAAGAAGCTGAGAGGGCCAGGTAGACCACCACATAAAGGTGCCTGAGGCAGGCCTCGCCCAACATGAACACTCACTTTGAAGGACATAACTGGGCTGCCACAGAGGCTGGCAGGCTGGTGCTGATGTGGCTGATGCTGATGTGGGCTGATGCTATTATCAGACTGTATGAGGCCTCATGAGCGGCCTGACCCATATGCCAAATAGAATGATATAATCGCACATCCACTTTGCACCACATGATCCTCTTCCAGTGGTAACATGACCACTGGCTAGGTTTTTTTTAACTTTGTATGTGTGCAGGTGCACATATGTATTTAATGTGTGTGTGTGTGTGTGCTCATGGGGATGTGTTTGTGTATGGTGAGCATGCACATGTGTATGTGAATATGAAGGTCTGAGGAACTTCAGGGTCATCCTCAGGCACTGTCCACCTTTTGTTGAATCGGGGTCGCTCACTGGCCTGATCCTTACCAATTAGGCTGAACTGGCCTTCTGTTTCTGCTTCCCCATTGCTGGGATTGCTAGTGTACCACCACACCTGGCTTTTATCTGTCTTCTGGGGCTTGAACTCAGGTCATCATGCTTGTAAGCCAAGCATTCTGCAAACCCAGCCCTTCCCCCAGACCTGGGGTTTTTGTTTTTTGTTTTTTTATATATGGTATTTTTTGGCTTTCTTTTAATCATTGGGTTTAAACAAGAAAAAATGGTTTGTTCCCCTATTTGGATCACCATGGTGGCCTGCATTGTTAACAGAACATACGAGTATTCTTGGGAAATTCAGAGATCCATAAAAGGACAAGCTGTGAGGCAAAGCTCCATCCTCCACCTGCCTGAAACCTTCTCAGTTTTCATCACAAGATGCCAACTACTGAGGTCCACACACTCGTCACGTTTCTGGCCAGGGATAAGGCACAATTATATGTGTGATCCACTGGCCACTTCCACACCCTCGCCATCCCATTCCAGGGTCCTGAGAGAGAGAACCACGGAGGTGCCCTGCTGACGAGTGATGCCTCTGGGTGTCAGAGGACTCCTGGCAGCCCATCCAAGTCTGACCACCTAGGCCTGCAGCCCTGGAAGTCAGCACTAGCTAAGAGCAGCCGCTCATGTCCAGCGGAGTCTACTTCTACCCATTGGAGGTGACCCATTGGCTCCAGGCCATCTCAGAAGCTGTGGAGGCACCAGAGAGCCCCAGGTTTGGAAAGGAGCAAACCACTCCTACTGCATCTGTTTTTCAAAGAAAGAGGGGCAGAGGCCTCAGGCTTGGCCGGAATGCCCTCCCTTTGTTTGCTGAGTCCACATTGGTGATATTCCGTTAGCTCAGGGCTGCCAGCAAGGGCTTTCTCTCCCTCCTTCCCCATCCTGAATGTTGTGTGCCGATGCACCTGCTAGCCTGTCCGCTGGCAACAATCTTTTCGTACTTGTCAGAAATGCGACATTACCTCAGGTGTGTGACCTAGAACTCCTGTGTCTCACTGTGCAGAGTTGTGTCACAAAGCCCTTAATCTGCTCAGAGTGCTGTGATAGAGTGACTGGCATCGTTGCAGGCTGGGGGGAGGGGCAGGCAAGGAGGAAGAAGAGAAGAAGGGAGCCCACATGACTGTGGGGTCACCCCACTCTCCTTCCTGCTCCCCACATCCAGGTGTGGACAGAATCCCTGCTTTCGTAGGTGAGTCAGAAGAGCTCTGTATCCAGCATGTATGGACTTCAAAATTATGTTTGGCTCTGCTGGTCACTAGATATCTGTTTTATTCTCCTTAGTGTTGCAGTCAGCTTCTCGCTGCCGTGCAGAGGGAAAAAACACGACCAAAAGCGGCTTGTACAAGGAATGCACTTATTTTGTCTTATAGACTTGAGGGGAACTCTATGATGGCAGGGAAAATGACGGCATGAGCTGAGGGTAGACATCACCTCCACCACAGCACTGCAAATAGTGGCAGGAAGGTGTGCCAAACGCTGGCAAGGGGAAGCTGGCTGTACCCCCCATAAGCCCGTCCCCAACAACACAGCTCCAACAAAGTTCCAATTCCAAAACTGCCATCAGCTGGGGATCAAGCATTTAGAACGCATTAAGTTTATAGGGGGACACCTGGATCAAACCACCACACTTAGGGAGGAAGGTGGGGTTTTGTGCTTTTATCTTCAGACATGGTCTCATTCGTAATTCACTTGTTTATGATGATGGATGGTGTCCTCAGACCCACAGCCTGGTCTCTGATGCTGGAAAATCAGCCATTCATTCCCCGTCCGTAGCACACGTGTCTTGGCGCCTG
This sequence comes from Zapus hudsonius, assembly GCA_004024765.1. Classification (NCBI taxonomy): domain Eukaryota; kingdom Metazoa; phylum Chordata; class Mammalia; order Rodentia; family Dipodidae; genus Zapus; species Zapus hudsonius. The sequence goes on from PVHP010043830.1 coordinate 12,835, forward strand.
CAAAACCCACCATGTGCTAAAACCTCTATCTTCTGTTCATCGGACCACAGAATCCAGCCCTCCGGTGGTGAGTGTGGTCACCACACCTCTGACAATGGCCACTCTCAAGGCAGGGGACCACCAAGCTTAGGTTGTCAGAATTGGAATTATGGAGCTGAAATTAAAACCAACAATGAGCAGACAAGTGACTGGTTGACTACGTATAGCTCCCAGGTCTCCACAGAGGAGGAGACCTGGCGGCCACTCACCTAAGTACCATGCAAGGGGCAAGGGACTGGGTTTCATCTGAGGACCTATCTCTCAAGTACTAGAGGCTCTGGAACCCCCACACCCCACGGAGGGCTCATGGCCAGGGGTCAACTTTCACCAAGCCCAGCCCACCAAAGGCCACTGGGGCTTATCAAAGTGGCCAGCTGCCTCATCCCCTCCCTGGACTGCTGAGGGCTTCCTGGCCCAGGTCAGACCCACTCTCCCAGCATCTCCAAAAGCAAAGTTCCAGAGCAGGTTAAAGGCCACACGTCACTCAGCCAGCGGTCAGCATTGGCACTGCCCATCCGATTGTGCAGCTAGGAAGAAGGGTGGTGAGAGCCAGGGCTCAGCAGGTCTAGAGAAAATACTCATTTCTAGGGAAGGCTTATGTGGTGCTAGAGGCTGAGGTGGCAGGCTGGGGACCCAGGAGAGGCACAGCACAGCCTGGGTCTGAAGGCCTCTGTTGGAGAATTCTTTCTTGCTTAGGGAAAGTGGGCTCACCCTGCACGCTGCTCCCTGTGAGGGATGGTTGCTCTGCTCAGTGTTCACACTTGTGGATGCTGAGCTTAGCCAAAAACAGCCTCATTGAAACACACAGCAGAACACCAGGTCTCATGCCCGGGCACCCAAGGCCCAGCCAAGCTGACACCCCAAATCTCTCATCCCTGGAAGAAACCGAGTCCCAGGCCTCGGGTCATTCATCCCCATGCCACCTGGAAGGCTGGGCCCCCCCCAGCTGTGCCTCAGTGTCACAGTAACAGGAATCAAGCACACACAAGATTCGGACCAGTGTCCCTGGGGACTGGCTTGATGATGGCGCAAAGTCAGGGTGAAGGGCTAGAAGCTTCTAGCTCACTCTAGCAGCCTGTGACGGGCACACTCCGCCCAAGTTCAGCCTAAGTGGGAGAGTCTGTAATGAGCTGAGTGTGTTGGGAAGGACTGGACCAGCTCACTGATGGAGAAGCAGAAGCCAGGCCGTGGAAGAGGCCGATCGTGGATGCAGAGGGGGGTACCGGGGTCACGGGAGCCACTGCAACATCTGACAGGCTGTCAGGAGGAAGGGTGAGCGGAGGGGGATGCTGGAGGGCCGGGCTGTCTGCAGAGAGAAAGACTATCCCCAGGGCTGCCTGTCCATTGGCTTGAGTGAGCTGGGCAGACAGGCCACCCCTCGCTGGGGTGAGCCGGGCAGGAGGTGGGGCAGCGCCTGCCAAGAACCCTGCAGCAGGAAGTCCTCAGAAACTCTGAGCAGATTCTCACCATCCTAT
>PVHP010043831.1:0-14360 GCA_004024765.1 Zapus hudsonius
CTCTGCGCCTACCTTTTCCTCATCTTTATGGCCACCCCGAGAGCCACCGCCACCAGCATTGCACACAGAATCGGAGAGGTGAAAGTGTGCAAGGCTGCACAGCGGTTGGGTAGAGTCTGGTCCTCTCTGTCTCTCCAGGACTTAGTCCCACCCCTGTGGTCTGTTTTTGTTTTGTTTTGTTTTTGCAAGGTAGGTTCTCACTCTAGACCAGGCTGACCTGGAATTCACTATGTAGCCTCAGGGTGGCCTCAAACTCAGGGTATTCCTCCTACCTCTGCCTCCTGAGTGCTAGGATTAAAGGCGTGCGCCACCACGCCCGCCTCTAGCACACAGGGTTGGAGTGATAGTTTCCAGCAGCGTCCCCATCCTTGGGGCATAGTAGGTATCCTGGCGCATAGTAGGTATCCCAGTGCATAGTAAGTATCCCGGCACATAGTAGATTGCTCATAGCAATAACCCCATGCATTTCTGGGTCTCCCGTGACATGCTAGGTAATAACTGACCTGAACCTGGGGGCTATCATCCTATTGCTGAGGGAGGAAGAAGGGCTGAGTGGTGAGATGGCAGGCTGTGGAGTGACCCGTACACCCTGCTGCTCAAGATGGTGACATGGCGCTGGGCTGGGATACCTTGTGTGTGTCCTCAGAGGAGCAAAGCCGGTTATGCTAAGAAGAAACCCAATCTAGGGAGGTGGAGGAAGCCCCCTCCCCCCTCCTCCGACCCATCCACACTCACTTGTAGCCCACATCGCACCAGCTCAGCGTCTGCTGGTGATAATGCTGCACATTGCGAGCCTGTTGCTGGCAGGAGGCAGGGCTGTTGCAGGTGCTGCCCGCCGTGTGTGATATCACCACGTAGCGAACCGGGTGCCTCAGGCTCTGGGAGCACTTCGATGCCTGGGCTTTCCACTCGCTCCGGGGCACGATGGGGCTGCAGCAGGTTCCCAACCCCAGGAGGGCGAGAAGAGCCCAGGGGAGCAAGGCGCAGAAGTTGGACATGACTGGTGGGGCGCTTTAGGGATGTGTATGAGCTGGCCGCGCCACCACCCTGGGTCTGGGGACTTTTATCTGTAGGGACAGGATAGATAGAGGGAGGGGAGGGGCAAGGGCTTGCTACACATCGGGGCTGGACTTTAGTCCCCGCTTCCTGCTTTGGCAAGGGTGGAAACAGGATGTGGTGTGGGTTGTGGTTGGAGTTTGGGAGACAGAAACTCGCCCATCAGGAAGGGGACACAGCCTGGGGCACCTGGTCATGTGATTTCTTTCCAAGCCCTGCATTCTTACCCTCTCAGGGGCATCGGGTCATCTACCAGGAACTTGCCCAGGAGAGAGAGAGAGAGAGGCCCCATATCCGCCCTCCTTCAGTCTCACTAACAAAGAGCCCTTTGGTTTTGGTGTCTTTTTCAATTTTTTTTTCTGATTTTTTTTTTTTTTGAGGTAGGGTCTCTCTGTAGCCCAGTCTGACCTGGACTAGGCTCAGGGTGGCCTCAAACTCCTGGCGATCCTCCCACCTACTCTGCCTCTGAGTGCTGGAATTAAAGGAGTGCACCACTATGCCTGGTGGATTTTTTGTTTTTTGTTTTTGTTTTTTTTTTTCATTTTTTGAGACGGTTTCATGTATTCCAGGCAGGTTCTGAACTCACTATTTAACTGAAGATGACCTTGAACTCCTGATCCTCCTGCCTCCACCTGCCAAGTGCTAGGATTCTGCTGACTAGAGAGCATCTCTCAGGCCCTAACCTTGGCAGCAAGCCAGGAGGGAGGAATGGGAAACTGCATTTCCCAGCGGAAGACTCACACTTCGGATGGGGAGAGTCATTTGCCGAGAAGTGGCAAGGGTTCCAGAGCCAAGCTGCCTGAACTTGAACTTTGGCCACTTTCTCGTGTGAGTCCTGGCCAGTCACTTAACCTGCCTGCAGTGTGGGGCATGTTGTTCTGGGGAGACATCTAATGCTTGCTTTCCCTCAGACGGGGCACCCACAAAAGATTAAAGCCTGATTCTACCAAAATTCAACTGGGCAAAGCAATGTCTTTATTGGGTTTCCTAATAGAGCATGCGCAAGGGGTTAGTCACAGGAACATGGAGACCCCCAAACTACCATGGCATTGAAATACCTCATTGCAGCATTGCTGACCTCCTCTTAGCTGCATAGATGGGGCACTTCCTCTCGCTTTTTTTTATTTGGGGGGGAGGGAGAATGGACACGCCAGCTGCTATAAATGAACTCCAGATGCAGGTGGTACTTTGTGCATCTGGTTTTATGTGGGTACTGGGAAATCAAACCCAGATCATTTGGCTTTACAGGCAAACGTCTTAACTGCCAAGCTATCTCCCCAGCGCTGTCTCACTCTCCCTGAGACCTCGGGCATTATTGCATCCACTGGCACAGAGAGTGGCAGAGACCTCAGGTGTGGCTCTGATGACGCCCCCTCCTCGAGCCCAATCTCAAGGGCCTCTTCTGAGTGGACTTGGCTGCTTCTGATGAAGATGCTAATTGTTAAGCCGGGCGTGGTGGCGCATGCCTTTAATCCCAGCACTCGGGAGGCAGAGGCAGGAGGATCGCCATGAGTTCAAGGCCACCCTGAGACTACACAGTGAATTCCAGGTCAGCCTGGGCTAGAGCGAGACCCTACCTCGAAAAACCAAAAAAAAAAAAAAAAAGATGCTAATTGGATCCAGATGTGTGGCACACACCTTTAGTCCCAGCACTCAGGAACTCAGGAGGTGCAGGCAGGGGCATGGTTGTGAGTTCAAGGCCAGTTTGGGACTACAGAGTGAGTTCCAGGTCAGCCTGGATTAGTGAGACCCTGCCTCAAAACCTGCCCCCCAAAACCCAAACCAATAAATTATGGGAGAGAGAGAGAAAGAGAGAGAGAGAGAGAGAGAGAGAGAGAGAGAGAGAGAGAGAGAGAGAGCAGTTAAATGCACTTCCTGAGCAAGCACGAGAGCCAGAGGGGGCCTGAGACCACCGGAGTTCCTTCCATAAACAGCTGGCCATGGCCATGTGTGTTTATAATCCCTGGCCTGCAAAGGGGAACAGAGACCAAGGAATTGCCCAGGCTTGCAAAAAATCAGCAAGCTCAGGTATTAGTAAGACACTCTGGCTCAACTAAGAATGGGCAGAAGTGGGCTGGGGAGATGGCACAGCAGTTAAAGGCACTTGCTGGCAGAGCCCACTGGCACAGGTTTTAGTCCTCAGAACCTACATAAAGCCAGATGCACAAAGTGGTGCATGCATCTGGAGTTCATTTGCACAAGAGGCCTTTACACACATGCACGCACACACACACACACAGACACACCACTGTTGGTAAAACATAAAGACCAGGCAGAAGACGGATAAAGCAGGATGTCCGACACACTGGCAGCCTGAGGTCAGCGTGTGGGGCTCTGCAAGGACACGTACATACACCCCACATTCCACACAAGCAAGACGTTAAATTGTTATTGTGTATTTACAACTGGGTCATGTGTGAGGCCGGGGTTCAGCTTCGCTTCCACATGGGATCTGCCCCAGCCTCATTTTTCCTAGAGTCAGAGCTGTTCTTAACTTCTCAGTCCTTCCACTTACCAGTGAGGTGACCTTGAGAACAGAACAGTTTTGTCTTTTCTCTTTTGGAGGTAGCTGACCACTTCCTTTTTGAAATGTTTACTTCCCTTAGCTTCTGTAACTCAACACTGGACGGGTTTCCTTCTGCTTCTGTGGACGGCCTTTAAACATTTTCTTTTTTCTTTTTTTGTAATTTATTCTTCAGCCTCATTCCCATGAGAGTACCAGCATGCTGCATTCTCAACACATACGACCTTGGCTTCAGCCAGATTTTTGTTTTGTTTTGTCTTTTTTTTTTTTAATGTATTTTTGTTTGTTTATTTATTTATTTTCAAGCAGAGAGAAAGAGTGAGAGACAAAGAGAGAGAGAGAGGCAGGCAGAGAGAGAATATGGGTGCACCAGGGCCTCCCAGACACATGCGCCCTCTTGTGCATCTGGCTGTATATGGACACTGGGGAATCGAACTCTGGCAAATGCCTTAATCGCTAAGCCATCTCTTCAGCCCTGTGTGTGTGTGTGTGTTTTCAAGATAGGCTCTCGCTCTAGCCCAGGCTGGCCTTGAACTCTCCCCGATCCTCCTACTGTTGTCTCCCAAATGTTGGGATTAAAGGTGTGCACCATGCCTGGCAAATTTATTTTATAAAAACTATAACAGGTTGTACTTTTTAAAAAAATATTTTCTTTATTCATTTTCAAGCAGAGAGAGAGAGAGAGAGAAAGAGAGAGAGAGAGAATGCACCAGGGCCACCACCTTGTGGGTCTGGCTTATGTGGGTCCTGGGGAATTGAACCGGGGGCCTTAGGCACTGGAGGCAAGTGCCTTACCCGCTGAGCCATCTCTCCAGCCCCAGGTTACACTTTTTTATCCCCTCACCGCTGTTCCAGTTACCCTAGGATCCCTCCTTAGCAGGGTTATGGTATCCACAGTAGAGTCATGAAGACCTCAGTGGGTCCCTGTGTGGTAGTGAAGGGTGGGAAGAACTGGGTCTCAGGGTATTCCTACCCCCCTCTGTGCCTCTTACAATTTTTCTGCCCCATCTGCCTTTAACCACTGAGCCATCTCTCCAGCCCCAGCCTAGCTTTTTATTTTAACATTAAAAATATTTACTTATTTATTTGAGAGAGAGAGTGAGAAAGAGAAAGAGAGAGAGAGGCAGACAGAGAGAGAGTGGGCTGTAAATAAACTCCAGACACATGGGCCACCTTGTCCATCTGGCTTTAAATGGGTGCTGGGGAATTGAACTCTGGTCCTTTAGCTTTGCAGGCAAATGCCTTAATCGCTAAACCATCTTTCCAGCTCTCTGCGTAGCTTTTGAAGATAAGATTTCTTTCTCTGTGCATGCAAGATTTATAAACATGCAAGATTTGTCCATGAAGGATTTATAAACAGAGATACAAAATGCTGTAAATATAACTTAACAGAGTTTGTATAAAACAAAAATAAAATCAAATTTACAAAAATGGGTTAAAAAAAAGATAGAGGACAGCTTTGTGCAAAGTTTTCTTTCTGGTTCCAAGGGTTTCTTTCTTTCTTTCTTCCTTCCTCCCTCCCTCCCTCTCTTCCTTCCTTCTTTTCTTTCTTTCTCTCTTAGTTTAGAGAGACTTTATTAGATTAAGAGAAAAGAAAGTACAGACTTCCCAGGAGGGAGTAAAAAGCCCACCAGATACACAAACTGGGGTCATTTATAGGTTCTGAGTGGGTGAACTAACCAGCCAGAATGCCAAGTGTTAGCAAATCATTCTAACCAACTACAACTCTAGTTCAGGTTTAACCCTTCCAGGAATCTTAATTCTAGGAAAGAGGAACTCCTGCCTAGAGAGGGACTCAGGCTGTCTATGTCAGAACAGATCTAGGGGGCTGGAGAGATGGCTCAGCAGTTAAGACACTTGCCTGCAAAGCCTAACAACCCACGTTCAATTCCCCAGTACCCATGTAAAGCCAATTGCACAAAGTGGTGCATGCATCTGGAGACCCTGATCTATCTGTCTGTCTTTTTCTCTTTCTCTCTCTCTCTTTCTGTTGTTCTTCTCTCTATCTCTCTGCTTGCAAATAAATAAAAATATTAAAAAAAACAGATCTAGGGGACTCCTCTAGGTGAGAAGCCATATTCCTCAGTGACTTTAAAAAAAATACAGGGTTGGGCTGGAGAAGTGGTTCAGAGGCTAAAGGCTCTTGCTTGTAGTGCCAAAGCCTAATGGCCCAGGTTCGATTCTCCAGTGTCCACATAAAATCCAGCTGCACAAAGCGATGTATGCATCTGGAGTTACAGTGGCAACTGGCCCTGGCTCTTTCATCCCCGCTGTCTCTGCTTGCAAATAAATAAAAATTAAAAATACCGGGTTAAAGGCACTTGCTTGCAAAGCCAATGGCCCTGGGTTCGATTCCCCAGTACCCACGTAAAGCCAGATGCACAAAGTGGCGCATGCATCTGGAGTTCCAGTGGCAACAAGTGTGCCCATACCCTCTCTTTGTCTCAAATAAATAAATGATATATAAAATCCTGAGCCAAGAAATTGGGATTTGGGGGGAGAGCCATCTTCTCAAATCCCCAAAGGTAGCCCTCATAGTGTTGGAAAGCCCTATGGGAGCCGCTGGAGGACAGCGGTCACCGACAGCAAGAATAAACAGGGGGTCCTGCAGACCACGAAATCAGCAGATCAAGAAGTACACATAGATCAGCCTGGCGTGGTGGCGCACGCCTTTAATCCCAGCGCTCGGGAGGCAGAGGCAGGAGGATCACCATGAGTTCAAGGCCACCCTGAGACTACAGAGTGAATTCCAGGTCAGTCTGGGCTAGAGGGAGACCCTACCTCGAAAAACAAAAACAAACAAACAAACAAAAAAAGTACATAGATCATGTCCACCCTCATAACTTCTCCCTGCTTCCCTTCAGCCCCTTTTTAGTTCCTAAAACTGCTTCTACTTTGAAATCTTGTCTCCATGTGTGAAAACATTGTCACGACAATGACAGATCCTCACTCCTCACAGCTGTGAAGTTCCTCCATAAGCAGAGGTGCCGGCTGGAGAGATGGCTCAGCGGTTAAGGCACTCACCTCCAGTGCCTAAGGCCCCTGGTTCAATTCCCCTGGACCCACATAAGCCAGACCCACAAGGTGGTGGCCTTGGTGCTCTCTCTCTCTCTCTCTCTCTCTCTCTCTCTCTCTCTCTCTCTGTATCTGCTTGAAAATGAATAAATAAAATATTTTTTAAAAAAACAGAGGTGCCTGTATCTCTTGCACCTGATTCCCTGACACACACCCAGGAATGAACGAGCCAGATCCCGTGCTGGAAAGCCTCTCTTTTAAGATTATTTGGATCTCAAGGACAGTTAACTCAGGAAGGAGGGCTTCCCACAGAACGGAATTGAGTTTCTCTATCTTTTCCATTTATTTTAGAGAATTCTACTTCTTTAAATCTCGAGGACTTTTGACTCATTGAAGGCCTCTGGTACACTGGTCCCTATTCAGAGCCTGGTTTGTCCTTTTTTTTTTCTTTTCTTTTTTAAAAAAAAATAATTTATTTATTCATTTTCAAGCAGAGATACAGAGAGAGAGAGAGAAAGAGAGAGAGAGAGCACACCAGGGCCATCACCTTGTGGGTCTGGCTTATGTGGGTCCTGAGGAATTGAACACCGGGCCTTAGGCACTGGAGGCAAGTGCCTTAACCTCTGAGCCATCTCTCCAGCCCCTGGATGGACTTTCTAACTGGGCCTCTGTCTTCGAGAGGAGCTTTGTGTCAACGTAGTGTAAGGGACCTATGGAGCCTGCCTATGGGCTCTCTGATGAGTAATTGAAGGGCTCATTGAGACAAAATACCTGGACAGGTAACTCAAGGAAGGAAAGGGTTTCATTCATCCAGCATGACTTTGGCAGAAAAACCAAAAGCTTCTCCCATAGCGCCACCTGCTGGACACAAAGTGTTCAAACCCATGAGCCCATGGGGGTCATTTTTCATTCAAACCCCAGTATTCAGTCACCACGAATTCCTCGTAGGAATTTCATCTGCGTTTGTCATCGGTGGCAGTTTTGACCTAGGTAAGGGGTGCTTGAGTAAAAGCTCTCTGGGACCCACACACTTACACAACCATCAGTAACACAGTTAGACATCAAATCTTTAATAAATAAGACTGGCTTGTTTGGGGTGTTCAAAGTCAGTGTATTTTATTAGCAGACATTACAAAAATGTTTTTTTTAATATTTTATTTATTCATTTTCAAGCAGAGAGAGAGAGAGAACCAAGGCTACCACCCTGGCTTATGTGGGTCCTGGGGAATTGAACCAGGGGCCTTAGGCACTGGAGGCAAGTGCCTTAACCACTGAGCCATCTCTCCAGCCCTACAAAAATGTTTTTTGTTTTGTTTTGTTTTGTTTTTTGGAGTTAGGGTCTCGCTCTAGCCCAGGCTGACCTGGAATTCACTATGCAGTCTCAGGGTGACCTTGAACTCACGGTGATCCTCCTACCTGTGCCTCCTGAGTGCTGGGATTAAAGGCGTGAGCCACCATGCCCCGCATGCCCAGCTTTTTTATTATGATGGTTCTGGAATGTGGGACTTGGTCCATCTCGGGCCCCCATACTGAAGTTTTGTAAGTAATTTGAGCATTTTCTCACATTACCTGGAGGGGCCCCATGGTGACAGGATCTGTCCCTATCCAGCCAGCTGTCAGTAGGGCTGGCTGTATTTATTTGCATGGGACTTGGTTTAACCACCAGGAATACCCTGCCCTCAGCCCCCTCCGTGGTGCTGGAGATTTTCTCCCACTGCTCTGAATTCCAGATGGGGTGAGAGTGAGCTAGTACCCAAGTGGTTGTGCAGGATGTGTGAGTATCCCAGATTCCTGTGTAAGAAATAATAATATATGATGGTGCATTTTTTCTCTCTTCCTACATAAATAGATAATATAGATATATGTAGATATATAGAAAAATAGATAACCTCTCTCTATATATAATTATAATATATATAATTTCACATAAGACTTGAGTTTACAGGTTTAACAAAACAGAGGGACTGAGCCTTGACCATAACAGAAATTTACAAGCTATGAAGCCCCTCTGTACATGGCTAGGTCTGTAGATGTCAAATCTTCAAGATACAAATTAAAAACCTCATGGGGCTGGAGAGATGGCTCAATGGTTAAGGAGCTTGCCTGCAAAGTCTAATGACCCAGGTTTGATTCCCCAGTATCCACTTAAAGCCAGATGTGTAAAGTGGCACATACATCTGGAGTTCGTTCGCAGTGGCTGGAGGCCCCGGTGTGCTCATTCTCTCTGTCTGTCTCTCTTCTCTCTATCTCTCTCTGTTTGCAAATAAATAAATAAAAAGTAATTTTTTTCTGTTTTTTTTTTGAGGTAGTGTCCCTCTCTAGCTCAGGCTGACCAGGAATTGACTCTGTAGTCCTGGGTGTGCCTCAGATTCACAGTAACCCTCCTACCTCTGCCTCCAAAGTGCTAGAATTAGAGGCGTGCGCTACCACACCAAGCTAATAATAAATTGGAAAAAAACAACAACCTCATGTTCTTGGAAAGCAGAATCAAAACCAAACTCAGATAAACAAAGAGGCTAAAGCAGCTAAATCAATTCAGGGTGAGTGTTCCTTTAAAACACCATGAACCCCAAGTACTCAGCCAGTGAGGAAGAGGGAAGGGACCTGCCCCATTCAGAGACAATAAGAGCTACTTTCTGCGCTCAGAATGAGTTACTTTCTGTGTTCCAAGCTGTGCCTAACCTTGCAAAATTGGATATAAATTGCCTCACTTTCACTGCTCAAAGGGTCCCGGTCTTTTTATTAAGGCAGGTGGATTTTTCTTATACTTATCACAGAGTATAACAGGGCTTCCTGTAAAGGAATGATTCCACACCCTCCGTGAGGAGCTAAGCAGAAATCGAACCCAGGGCTGTCTCACTAAAAAGCATCCTCACCGTGTCAGGGGTTCATCATGTTGGGGTGTCCACACAGCCTGGACCCTGCTGCATCAAGACATCCCCTCTGGGCTGGAGAGATGGCTCAGCGGTTAAGGCACTTGCCTCCAGTGCCTAAGGCCCTGGGTTCAATTCCCCAGGTCCCACATAAGCCAGACCCACAAGGTGGTGGCCCTGGTGCTCTCTCTCTCTCTCTCTCTCTCTCTCTCTCTCTCTCTATCTATCTATCTTTCTGCTTGAAAATGAATAAAGTAAAATAAATATTTTTTTAAAAAAAAGACATCCCCTCAAATGAAGGCGTCTTTCTCAGAGCCACTGTCTTTGAGATTCTGGTTCAAATTAGTCACTGAGAAAAGTGTCTGGAGGCTGGAGAGGTTGCTCAGTGGTTAAAGGTGATTGCTTGCAAAGCCTGGTGGCCCCGGTCTGAATCCCCAGCACCCACGTAAAGCCAGATGCACAAAGCGGTGTTGCATGTAGAGTTCGTTTGCAGTGGCAGGAGGCTCTGTGCGCCCATTCTCTCTCTCTCTCTCTCTCTCTCTCTCTCTCTCTCTCTCTCTCTCTCTCTCTCTCTTCATCCTTCCCTCCCTCCCTTCCTCCTTGCAAATAAATAAATAAAAATATTTTTAAAGGCCAGGCATAAGCTGGGCATGGTGGCGCACGCCTTTAATCCCAGCACTCAGGAGGCAGAGGTAGGAGAATCACCATGAGTTCAAGGCCACCCTGAGACTACACAGTGAAGTCCAGGTCAGCCTGGGCTAGAGCGAGACACTACCTCGAAAAACCAAAAAAAAAAATTTAGGTGCTGGAGAGATGGATCATTGGTTAAGGCTCTTGTCTGCAACACCAAAAAGCCCCAGTTAGATTCCCCAGAACTCACATAAAACCAGATGCAGAAATTGGTGTCTGTAGCTGTAGTTCATTTGCAATGGCAGGAGACCCTGATGCACCCATTCTGTCTGTCTCTCTTCTCTCTCTGCTTGAAAATAAATAAAAATAAAAACATTTAAAACCGGGCTTGGTGGCGCATGCCTCTAATCCCAGCCCTCAGGAGGCAGAGGTAGGAGGATCACAGTGAGTTCAAGGCCAACCTGAGACTACACAGTAAATTCCAGGTCAGCCTGGGCTAAATGAGACCCTACCTGGAAAAACCAAAATATAAATAAAGAAACATTTAATAAAACAGTTCTCAGGGTATAATATCTTAATGAATTTACTAAAATGTGAAATTAATCTGAGTGTGATGCCTGTGATTCCAGAACACAGAAGGCAGAGGCAGAAGGATCCTGGGCTACATAACAAGACCCTATGTAAAGAAATAATTTCAAATGCAAATTAAGCTATTAAAAATAGGCAAACAGGGCTGGAGAGATAGCTCAAAGGTTAAATCACTTGCCTGCAAAGCCTAACGACCCAGGTTTGATTCCCCAGTACCCAGGTAAAGCCAGATGCACACGCATCTGGAGTTCATTTATAAAGGGTTCCGACATGCCTCTCTCTGTCTGTCTGTCTCTCTCTTTCCTTGAAAACAAATAAACTTAAAATATACATTTTTTAAACTGGGCATGGTGGTGCACACCTTTAATCCCAATACTCTGAAAGCAGAGGTAGGAGGATTGCCATGAGTTCAAGACCACCCTGAGATTACATAGTGAATTCCAGGTCATCCTGGGGCTAGGGCGAGACCCTACCTTGAAAAAAAATATTTTAAAAACTATGCAGACGATGTGACCGTTATCTGTATGCTACTATTTCTTCACAACCAAATACACAGGCACCCACGTTTTTCAAGGGTTATATTTGTATAAATCAGCTGTGTCATCCCAATGTTGACCACCAGATGGCGTTCCAGGCTCAGTTAGGACTTGAGTACATTTATCTCCACCAGTGGTTTCTTAAATATTTGTGCTGGGAACCCCTTTATACCCTTTATATTCTTTTTTTTAAAATATTTTATTTATTCATTTTTAAACAGAGAGAAAGAGAGAGAGAGAACCAGAGCCACCACCTTGTGGGTCTGGCTTATGTGGGTCCTGGGGAATTGAACCTGGGCCCTAGGCACTGGAGGCAAGTGCCCCAACCGCTGAGCCATCTCTCCAGCCCATATACCCTTTATATTCTTAAAACATTATTGAGAAGTCCTAAAGAACTTTGGTAGGTTGTATAAAACGGAAAATCTGGAAATGATGAAGCGTCTCTGTAATCCCAGTACTTGAAAGACGGATCCAGGAGTTCAAGGTCATCCTCAACTATATACCAAGTTTGAGGCCAGCCTGAGCTACAGAAGATCAAAGGAGAGAAAAAAAGACTTGCGCTTTTCAATACGGCCTCCACGTCTCACGTTATCAAAAGAGGTTTATATCTGGAGAGATGGTTCAGTTGTTAAAGGCACTTGCTTGCAAAGCCTGACAGCCTGGGTTCAATTCCCCTCTACTCACATAAAGCTATGTTCACAAGATGGCACATGCATCAGGAATTCTTTTGGGGTGGCTGGAGGCCCCAGTACACTCATTCTCTCTCTCTCTCTCTCTCTCTCTCTCTCTCTCTCTCTCTCTCTCTCTCCTCTCTCTCTCTCTCCTCTCTCTCTCTCCTCTCTCTCTCTCTCTCTCTTCCATACTTGAAAATAAATAAAATTTAATTTTAAAAGGTAAAAAGAGCCAGGCTTGGTGGCGCATGCCTTTAATCCCAGCACTCGAGAGGCAGAGGTAGGAGGATCACCATGAGTTCAAGGCCACCCTGAGACTACATAGTGAATTCCAGGTCAGCCTGGGCTAGAGCGAGACCCTACCTCGAAAAACAAAAAAATAAAAATAATGGGCTGGAGAGAATGCTCAGTGGTTAAGGCACTTACCTCCAGTGCCTAAGGCCTGGGGTTCAATTCCCGAGGACCCACATAAGCCAGACCCACAAGGTGGTGGCCCTGGTGCGTGCTCTCTCTCTCTCTGTGCTTGAAAATGAATAAATAAATAAATAAAGGTAAAAAGATGATATCCAAAACATCTGTTTTTTTTTCATTGTAACTAACATTTTATACTAAAAACTGGTCAAACATCATGTGTCCCTGGAGCCCAGGACAGAAAGCAAAGTGGAGCCATCAGCCTGGGTTGTCTGGTCCTCAAATATCACAGAAGGGACACGGGCTGTTGGCAGCATTCTCTGAAATGGTGACATTCCTAATACATCTTCTTCCCAAACATAACTGCCTTGGATTCTGTCCGGTGGCTTTCTTGGGAAACTCCAGTCTATTCAAAAGGGTGTCCACATTCTTGGTGTTTATGTATCAGACAGGGGGACTCTGCGACTTTTCGTGATCGATAAAAGGTGTTTTCTGTAGACTCTTTGTTGAATTTGCACAGTGGGTCGTGGCTCCCGGTGGTCAGAGCCCCTGCAGATACACACACACCTCTCTAAGCCATCACAGGCCTTTGTGAACTACAGGCCTTTGGCCAGCAGAGTACAACACGAGATTCCCCTCCAGAGGGCGCTGTGGAGCTTCGAGCCCAACAGGACGCTGACAGCCAGATGTGGTGGTGCACACCTGTAATCCCAGCACTGGGGAGGCTGAGGCAGCAAAGTTGGAAGCTAGAGGCCAGGCTAGCCTACATGGTGAGGCTCTGTCTCATGACAAAATAAAATAAAATATAAAGCATAAAATAAAATAATAAAAAATAAAATAGCCAGGCATGGTGGTGCACTTTTTTGTTGTTGTTGTTTTTTCGAGGTAGGGTCTCACTCTAGCTCAGGCTGACCTGGAATTCACTGGAATCTCAGGCTGGCCTCGAACTCATGGCGATCCTCCTACCTCTGCCTCCCGAGTGCTGGGATTAAAGGCGTGCACCACCATGCCCGGCTTGGTGCACATTTTAATCCCAGCATTCGGGAGGCAGAGGTGGGAGGATCACCGTGAGTTCGAGGCCAGCCTGAGAAATTCCAGGTCAGCCTGGGCTAGAGTGAGACCCTACCTCAAAAAACCAATATATATATATATATATATATATATATATATATATATATATATATATATATATATATATATAATTAAAGTAATGGAAGGAAAGAGAAGGGAGGAGAAGGGAAAGGAAGGGAAGGGGATGAATACCATGGGATAGAGTAAAATGAAAATGGAATTATAGGGCTGAAGAGATGGCTTAGCGGCTAAGGCGTTTGCCTGCAATGCAGAAGAACCAGAGTTCGATTCCCCAGTGCCCATATACAGCCAGATGCACAAGAGGGCGCATGTGTCTGGAGTTCATTTGCAGTGGCTTGGAGGCCCTGGTGTGCCCATATTCTGTCTGCCTCTCTCTCTCTCTCTCACTCTCTCTCTCTCTCTCTAATAAATAAATATTTTAAAAAATGGAATTATAGAAGGTGTATCTAGGGGAAAGCAAATACCTTGAGATTATTCTATGTGCTGACCTGTATTGTCACAATTCTCCTGGGTGGACAGTGATATGACACACGAGTGGGGACCCAGATTCACAGGAGCATGTGCAGATTGCTTCACCTGTCTGCACCGGGTAGAAAAAGCACTTCTCTGAGTCTTGTCTCTCTGCACCCCACCCCAGACCCGAACCACTGGTGGGCAGGGAACTCCTGACTGAGTTGTGTCCCCGTCATGTGGCAGAGCAGATGCATCACAAACACTTGGGTGAAGGAAGGAAGGAAGGAAGGAAGGAAGGAAGGAAGGAAGGAAGGAAGAAAGGGGGTAATGACAAGTGTTTCCAATTGGTTGGGTACTGAGCTAAGTACATTCCACAGTTTCCATTGTGACAGGATCCTATGATCCCACTGCACCAATGGGTAGATCACTTGTCTAGAACCCACAGTGAGGGGATGGGGGCATGGATCAGAGGTAGATCACTTGTCTAGAACCCACAGTGAGGGGCTGGGGG
>PVHP010043832.1:0-14356 GCA_004024765.1 Zapus hudsonius
ACACTCATCTCAGGCTAAAGTGTGGAATTCTTAGAAATACATTGAGTTTGTAAGAGAGCTCTAGGATGCCCTGCTCAAAGAGGAAACTTGGGAAAGTCTTTTCACATTGTCAGCCATTCTGGCATTCAAGACCACTGAAGTCATAACAAAAAAGGGCAAAGATAATGCTCATGTTGATGGTAAGCATAGATGCCATCCATATGATTCTGGTTTCTCAGTCATGGAACATGAGAGGAGCAGAGTCATGGAAGCTTCCAAAACATGAGTACAGTTAATTTCATGGAAGATCAAAACCCTAGCAAGCATCCCCAAAAAAGTGTGGTTTGTCAAACTGTGAGAGTATAGCCAAAGCTGAGATTTAGACAAAGTCTGTGATAGTTCAGCAGCATGACATGTCCATCATGGAAATCCATAAGCCATGAACAGAGCTGACATTGCAGAGAGGCTATGGGTGCTATTGCTAACAAGGAGATAGGTAAAGGGGCACCCATACACTTTATAGCTTGTATCACAACACGATTTGCCGAGCTGCTAGATATCTAGGTAAGTATTTAATGTGGGTTTTTTTTTTTTGCGTTTTGATCTTGATTTGGCCCTTTTCTCTCCTTTTTCCTATTCTGTCTTTAAAAATAGAGCTTTTACCCAATGCTGATGTATGTTGAAAGTACATAAGTTGTTATTTCCTAACTACAGATGCTCATATATAAGACACTCCCTTCAGTCTCACAGAAGACTTTGGACTCTACTTTTTTTTTTCATCCTTACCTTCCATCTTTTTTTAAATTGTTCATAATGAGTTACATTGTTTAGTGGGCCAACAATGAGTTGTTATCCCCAATTCCTCATTGCCCCCCCTTCCTCATCCCCAGTCAGCTGGATATCCTCCTCCGTGGGCCGTCTGTATCAGTCTTTGTGGTAGGGGACCATGGATAGCCTAGTATTCAGCTGGGTTCTCCTGACCCAAGTGTGTTGTTAGTGAGGGTTGCCATACCTCTGAAACTCTACTTTTGAAAAATGCTAGAATTGTTTTAAACAATTTGAGGATTCTTGAAGGTGTATATCTAATGCATGCAACTTATTGAGATGGTCATCATGTTCTGTGGCCAGAGTGACATTTCACAGTTTGTCGGTAAAGTGTCCTCCCAAAAGGCCTGTGAAACAAGTTAGCCATTGAACATGTAGACACTGAAAGGTAATTAGACCATGAGATGCCTACTTCAGCAATGCATTAACCTGTTCCTGAATTCTAGGATATCAGGAGAGGCATTGTTGGAGAAACAGATTACCAGGGACATGTTTAGAAGTACACTTTGTCCTGGTCCCATCCTGTGTCCAGTCTTTCTTATTTTTGGCCAAGAAGTGAGTCACCTTTCCTCACCCCATGTTCCCTATGATGATGTTCTGCCTTACCACAGCTGAAGAGAAATGGAGAGCTGACTGTGATATGAAATCCTCCCAACCATGAGACCACATAGGACTTCCTTCTATTAAGTTAATTTATTCCAGGTATTTCAATGCAGGAATGGAAAATTACTAACGCACCTTTATTAATTTGCCGTTTTATTTGGATGTAACCTCCTCAAACTTGGCACCAACCAGTGTAATGCACCATATAAAATTAATAATACATGCTTTTTATCACTGGAGAGCCATTTGGCTCCTGCTTTTATGAGACACAATGTACATTTCAGACAACAGGCTTTCTTCTGCTCAAAGGCGCTCTATGTTGAAAGGAAATAAGCATTAGGTTTTACCTTACCCTAGGTTATTTCAGTTTACAAACCAGCAGTTACTTTGTCATGAGTTACTACATTTTGAGTCCAACGATCCATGTGGAATGACTCTACGTTTACTTTAAAAGATTCAACAGCCCCCTCTACCAGTATGCTACAAGGAACACCTAGATTGGCAATTGATTCACACTAGTAAAAGCATACTTCTGGATATTGTAAATCATACCTAAAGCATAAGACTGCTGAAGTCTCTGGTGTAACGCCTGTCACGTAAGGTGATGCCATGATGAGCATTCCAGGATGATGGCTTTTGGCATGTGGCCCACAACTCAGTCACTGCTCATGAGGTTTTTCCAAGATTACCTGAGATAAACTGCTACCTTTCCTTGGGTTTTAGCTCAACAACGGTTTCTCCTGTGCCACATGCATGGTCCATCAAGATGAAGTTCCAACCTGACACTGAATCCTGCTTGACATGTTGGTCTGTGCCCTGACAGCTTTTCTTCTTGGCAGACATACACTGGGTTCCTTAGTCATTTGTCCATTCCCCAGCACCAACCTTCTGCTCCATTATGTGTTCTGTGCTCTCGGTAATAACTCTTCAAACCACAAAGCCTCTTGGACCCTCTCTTAGTTATTCTATACACAGGTTACCAGTAGGCAAATTGCATTACATGATGATACTGATTTTAGCATTTAAGACTAAGATGGATGGTGTGATAGGGGAGATTAGGAGTTGCCTCAGATTATTGTGGTGAATATGGATATGAAATAGAATCCATTCCAGAGACACAGATTAGAAGCGATTTGGAAATGTTGACAAGCCTTCTGAGAACTTTGAACCTAGCTGGAGGATCTGATAAATCAGTTACACTTCCCACATGAGAGGGCAGCAGTCAAAAAGATCAATTTTTTCACTGTCTAATTTTCTGAGTGCTGTACATGGGAGTTGTCTTGATTTGGAAGATGTTGTTTAAAGCTGAACGACTCATGAACCCTGATTATAGAACTACTCACAGCACAAGGAGCCTGGGGTCCGTGTGTCACAGCCCCAGTGATGGATTTAGTTACATGAAGGGAGAGGGCTGGCATCAACTATGACATCATGATCAGGTATGAGGTCTGTATCAGGTAGTGAATGGTTCAGAGAATAGACACACCTTCTGTGGCTCAGATCACATGACATCACCTGAGGATATCTGCAATTTCTCATAGCCCTATTCAGAAATTTTAAGTGTATTCCATGCCTTGTTCATTATGTTGTCAATTCTGACACACCATATTGATTTCACCCCTCTCAGTGGTTGTAGGGGATGAGCCCACAAAGGAGGATTCTTAGAAGGAAGCCTGCAAAGAACTCCAAACGTTTATCACTCTTTGGTTATCAGTCGAAAGATGCTGAAATGGTTGTAATACAAGACAAGTAATAGAAACATCTACCTGTAGCTATAAACTGTGATCTGAAAATGACACCAATTATGCAGAAACATGGAGTATGGAAATCAATCCAGAGCGCAAGAGAAAGGGAACATAAAAGAGGAAGTTAAGAACATAGATGCAAAATTTAGGAAAAATTGAGATTTGCAAAAAACATAAACAAAAAATGTTGAGAATGGAAATTCAATTTACCAAATTTAAAACCTCAATAAAAAGCACGAAAATGGACTATAGCAAAAGGAAGAAAGAATATCAGGCATGAAAGATAAGGTCAAGGAAATAGTAAAAATAGTAAATTCAGATTTCAAGCAAGTGTTTTTAAATATTGAACTATCTCCCTAGTCCTCAAATTCAGATCTCACAAAGAAATAAAACAGTATAGCTACAACTTCAAAGAACTTTCAGACATAATTTTTAAAAAATCCATTAAGTAGAAGTTGGAATTAAAATTTATATTCACAGAAAATATATTATATTTTAAATTCCCAAAATATCGTGAAAGATTGACCATGGCAACACACGAGTCATTTTTTTGGTATTGCTTAAGGAGGGCACGGAGAACAAAGAGTTAAGAGGTTGTCAAAGTATGAGGTCAGAAACCCCAGTGGCTAACCCGGTAGGCGTTTCCCTATCTCCTCCCTCAATTCTAAGACTCCCAACACCCCAAAAAAGCATGCCACATAGACCCAGGTTCGCACCCCAGCTGTGCCTACAAAGTGGCAGTTCCTCTACCTCCACCATCTGATACGGGCCCAAGCTCACATCCACATGCAAAGCAGGTATTCACAGGTTGCTGATTTCTGCCAATCCTCGTTGCCCATTTCTTTCCCTCCCTCCTCCTCAATTTCTATTTAACCCACGATGCTGCTATAATAAAGGGGGATTTTTGGTCATGGGATTACTTGTCATGCTTTTCTCCCCGGGTCTTTGCCCGTTATTGTGCTGTAACACATGGGGAACTGTGTTTCCCCTAAGAAGCAATGCTTCCAGAGCTGAACACATTGAGAGCTATGACACTTCCGCCAGCTCTCAGGCCCATGGACATGCCTCCACGGGTGCCTGGTTTCAGGTCCACCACCGCCACTCAGAGCCTGCCAGCTTCCTCCCCAGGTCCCCTCCATGCCACCTCCATGGAGCATGCCTGTGCCCCAGTGCTAGCCGGCAGGGACAGCAGCCAGCCCAGCCCCCCCCTCTCCCACAGGCTCACCAGGGACCAGTAGCAGCCCTGGGAAAACTCCAGCCAGACCTGTTCCTGTTCCTTTTTCTTTTTTTATTAAAACAACATCATTTGATACCTGAAAAAATCATCAGCAGTGAAGGTACTAACTGCTTTAGCCATTATAGGCTAAATGCTAAGAAAAAAAAGCAAGCAAAAATATCCTAAAAGCTATAAAAGAAAAACACCAATTCAGTTACAAATAGTAAACATGAGAATAAAATAGGACAGCCCAGAATAAATCCCCAGAGCCAGGAAAGTATTGAATGATATATTTCAAGCATTGAAGCCAATGAGACTACCATGTTTACCAGTGGTATGTGTAAATCTGACTGAGAAAAAAATGATTATTTCAAACAAACACACAAGAAAGCAGTCTTGCCCAATATTCTTGGATGACCACAGTAGAAACATTTTAAAACCTTACACATGGAGGACAAAAATGATCTCAGTAGTGAGATTACTGGGAAAAATCTTAGAGGAACAGATATACAAATAAGTGGAAACAAAAACACATTCCAACCCAGCGAAACACCAAACTCCTAATATGAATAGAATAAACAGAAAATCAGATAAAAACTAATTTACTTAGCATTATCACTATTGCTCTTCACATTTACACCTTTGAACTTTTATCCATTCTACTGATTTATAGTTTGAAAATTACCACAAAATATGTTTACTCTAAAATATATTATGGTTATTTAATACATAAGCAGAACTATGAATCAGAAAAATAAAACTACTATGAAAACTTCTGTAGTCAACACATTGATAGTCAATAATATTTCACCTGAAATATTTTCAAAATCAAACTTTCTACTAATATACATCGTTCATATTTTACTCTCAGGAAAGTCTCTTTAACATTGGTACAAAAAATAAATCCCTTGATGGTTCAGCAGTTAAGGCACTTGACTGCAAAGCCTAAGAATTTTGAGCTGGCTGGTTTCTGCATGGTGGCATTGGTCATCTTAGTGTGTGCATTAGTCATGGTTCTATAGAGGACCAGAATTGATAGAATGAATTGTAGTAAAAAGGGGATTAATTGGATTATCTCACAGCAGTCCCACAATATCAGTGTGCAATCCAGAGAGTCAAGGAACCAGTAGCTATTCAATCCATGTGGCTGGATGCCTCAGCAGTCCCAATCCAGCACTGAAGACCTAAAGGCATCCTGGGGAGCTGCTGATCTTCAGCCCAGGCTGGAAGGCTGAGAAAACATCATTCCAATGCCAGTGAACTGATAGATGAGCAGGATGGATGAATGTCCCAGCCAGGCAGCAGGAGAGGTTTCCTTCCCCTTTATATAGCCTTAGGGTAGGGTCTTTCAACTATTGCCCAAACTGGTTGACTGCCAGAGTCTCTGAAATTTTCATCCTATACTGTTCTTCCAGGAAGGGATGTTTGTTTCTAGCCAACATGACTTCCTGAATCTCCTGAGACTCCTTTCTCTCTTTAATTCAGAGGAAATCTGCTACATAACACTCATGATTACTCATCATCTAGGGCCCAAATGAAATCTTTGAGGAAATGGTGAGATGAGCAAGAGAGCTACCTCCACAGCAAGTCAGATGACCTGGGAAAGGATAATGGAGACAGACACTTAGGATACTCAAAATAGTCCAAAGCAGAAATCCAGAGACCCTTAAGAGCTCAACAGTAAAAATGACTTATAACTCACCCCACCATGACTCAAAGAAGATTGGAGAAGAGGGCACGGAAAGAATGTAAGAGCCATGGTGAGAGGAATATCAAGAAACATTGCTCCCCTCAAAAACAACAACAACAACACACACACACACACACACACACACACACACAAAACTTGCTACTTCTTGTACAATTCATAACCCCCCCATCCCATGGACCATTCCAGCAATCCCACTGAGGAGTGTCCTCAGTGGGTTGGGGGCAGGGAGAAGGGAAATGGGTGTACCAACACAAAACTTGTCCATACAGTGTTTCCAATCATTAGTAATAAATTAATAAAAAGAGGTGTAGGCACAATTTCATAAGACCCTGGGAAAATATTGTGTATTTTATCTTGAAATGTATATAATATAATTATCTTTCTCACACATCCCTCCAAAGGCAATAAAGATAATGGAATAAAGGAGGGGCATGCTGACATCATTGCTAAACACACTACTAGGTAAATGGAAGGCTTTGATTTTATGTAATTTTAGGAACATATTCAATGGTCCATAGTAAGACAGAACCTGAGGCTACAGCTCCCAAAACTCCAGACCTGTCATATGATTGTTCTGAATCAGGTAAGAGATGATGACCTCCATGAATGAGTGGCCAAAGATGATTCAAAAGTAACAGCATGTATCAAGATATCTAGAGGGTGAATGGTCGAGGTTATAAATGGAAAGGATAATAAAGAAGAGACATGGGCAAAAAGGAGCCCCCCATGTAAAACAGATGATTCCATAAAAGAACATGTCATCAGTGAAAAAGAAGAGAATCGGTTAAAAGTAGAATCCTAATGGCAAAAAGAAGAGAAGGAACAAGTGTTCAAGCATAAAAGAGAATGCCAAGAACAATGAGGATAGAAAATTCATGGGGTTGAGAACAGAGTTCAGTGGTGACATTGGCAAGAGCAGATTCAGTGAAGTATTAGTCATGGAAATTGCATAGTGAAGAAATGACAAAATCTATCTTAGAAAATGGGAAGACCATGTAAAGAAAATGTAGCTCTTTGGCTACAGGAGACAATAAGGAAATGAACTTGACCTTGAAGAAAATTTAGGATTGCCGGATTCATCAGTCTATATGCTCATCACTATAAGAGTATAACCTGAAAATGGGTAATGTCTAAAGAATAGAGGCTTCCTTGTTTCTGTTTGGGAGACTGAAAGACTCAAGATGGGGAAGCCTCGTTTGTTTGATATTTGGTGCCAAGCATGTGGTGAATGGCATCATGGTGGAGGCACATATGGCAGGGGTCACATGGAAGACTCAGATGTCAGCGAGAAAGATCCGTAATAAGGCCTCCTCTTTCGTAACAACTCATTCTCTTAGGAATTAACCAAGTTCTAGTAGAACTTTCTTAATCTTTTCTGAATTGCAGAATCCCAAATGATGGAACCACATAAGATAGACCTCACCACTTAAAGCACCCATAACCATCATATCATCAAAATGGATAATAGTACAAGGGATAGGTAACACATGAACTTTTAGGGGATAAACTTAAAGAAAGAATATTTAGTTGAAAAACTATAGTTCATGTAATTGGAGAGAAGCAATGTGGCAAGACAAAAAAAAAAAAGGCCACAAGCAAAAGGGAAGTTCTCAATAGTGTCCTCCATACTGGAAGCAAAATGGTGCTTGGTAGAAAGACATGCTCTTTGGTTAATCATTTCTGAAGAAAGAAGAAAGTTCTATAGGCAATGCAGATGAATTTTCCAGTGGGATGTGAGCAAACCTAGACTTTTGTCTCTCACACATTTATATTAATAGTGCATTGGGACAATGTTTTAAGGAAAAGGGTAACTTTGAGGAATAGCATGGAATCTTGTTTGTTTGCTTGTTTGTTTGTTTGTTTTTGAGGTAGGGTCTCACTCTAGCCTAGGCTTACTTGGAATTCCCTATATGGTCTCAGGCTGGTCTCAAACTCAAGGATTAAGACTCTTACCTCACCACGACTCAGGGAACTGAGCGGAAGAGGGGGCGGAAAGTTTGTGAGAGCTGTGGTGGGGGAGACTGTCCAGAGGCATGGCACCCTTCAGTAACAACACACTTGGGCCAGGAAGACCGGGCTGAGTACTAGGATATCCAGGATCCCCTGCCACAAGGACTAATACGGATAGCCTACAGAGGAGGATATCCAAATGATGAGGGATGGGGAGGGGGGGAATTGGGGAATTGGGAATAACAACTCACTTTTTGCCCACTAAATAATGTAACTCATTATGGACAATAAACATATATTTAAATAAAAGACTCTTACCTCACCCTCCTAACTGCTGGGATTAAAGGCTTCGGCAACCATGCCCAGTTTAGCATAGACTCTTATTACCCTCCATGAACAGCGTGCCCTCATATTCACTAGCCAGTGAATCCTGAGCCTCCTGGGTTACAGCATGGAGATCAGGTTTCCTTCAGCCTATGGGGCAGACAGGGAAGCATTGACTCTGTCCAGTAGACAGCTTTCCTGGTATTTTAGAGGCTTGCTCCTCAGGAATAGTGGGCTTCTGCTGTCCTTTGCTTCCTGTCTGCAAATGACTAGCCAGCTTCATGCAACTTCTTGTGTGAGGGCATGTTCTGTTCTCTGAGAGGCATGGTAACAGTTGATTTTTTTAGCTCAAGGTAGAGTGAGCTGAAGTGGGCCTAATGCCATGTGAATCTGCTTCGCACAGAGCAGATTTACACACAGAGGAAAAGCAGAGAGAGTGCCCTCTATTTTGTCACCTAAAATTTTTAAAAAATAACCATTGAGAGATATAAGAATGCCTAGGTGAGAGTCATAACGTGCTTCATACTTAAAATACTTAAAAAATACTTAAAAAGTGAAAATGGAGGAGAATGTACCAAGAGATGAGGATGTAAACTGGATTACACAGTTACATGATAAACCTCAACAGACATCCCTAGTAAATGACAAGAAGAGAAAGAGAAAGAGAAGAGAGAAAAACATGCCATGTGATATCAAGGAAAGGATATCTGTGAGCACAGTGTAACTAAACATTATAGATTATAAAACTTAAATTTCTTATATTTGTAATGCTTACTTGAAAATTCTTTTAATATTGTGCAAACTGTATAAATGAGCTCTCTTTGTATGGGATCTTTATTATTATACCAATTTATCCTAGTTGATAAACATGCCCTATCAGAACAATTATAGACAGAGAGCAATTCAAGATATATAGTGTAATATTGATATTAATGATAACACAATATTTGCACTGTTCTAATAAATTTGACAAATAGTTATAAAGTTAGGGTAAAGCTAGCTTTGTTTTGCAGACAGTCAGAAGGAAAAAAGGTCCAGAAGTACATATGTGCTTCCATGCCCTGGTGAAACTCCAGTTGTGTTCAGTAACACTAACCAGATCCAAGATGGTGATTAGAGACTGTCATGGTTTAATCCAGGTGTCCCCCACAAACAAATGAATGTGTTCTGAATGATCAATCCCCAGCTGATGGCAGTTCAGGAATTAGAACCTCGCTGGAGCTGTGTTGTTGGGGGCTTATGGTGTTATAAACCAGCTTCCCCTTGCCAGTGTTTGGCACACCTTCATGCCTCTGTTGGCAGTGCTGTGGTGGAGGAGATGTCGACCCCTCTGCTCATTTCATCATTTTCCCTACCAGGATGGAGTCTCCCCTTGAGTCCATAAGCCAAATAAACCCATTCTTCCACAAGCCACTTTTGTTTGGGTTCCTTCTAGAACTAGAAAGTTGACTTTCTAGAACAGAGACCTATTCTTCCTTAAACTTTCAGTGGTTTGTGCCCTCTCCCCATTGCCAGGACTTTTCTGCATCTGCACTCTCCTCCTGGCCCTACCAAGCCAATCAATGTATTTCATATTCATTTAAACTTGGCAATGATACTCATCCTAATTAGATGTCTAATTTATACGAAGATCTGATGCAAATTGATACATGGATTTTCACAATTGGGACCTCTCCCAGCTGGCCAAGGCTGGTTGGGGGTGGTCACTTTCAGCTTTCCTTCATTATTCTGACTCTTGCTTAAAATAAATATTTCATAATTTAATCTTCTTGCAGTCAATGTTTTTTTTAATTATTTGCACATTATAGACAAAAATTTGAAAGCCACTGGCTTGGGGAATTCTCAATCAAGTCTCAAGAGGCTTCATTGGCTCTCATTCCTTGAAAGCCACTAGCTTGGTGGCTTGGGGAATTCTTTAAGATCTACTAGCTTGGGAAGCTCTAAGTCCATTCAGAGGCATCATTGGTTCTCAACTCTGCATCAGCAAGGTGAGGTGAATCACCTAAAACCTACTCCTGCACCTGCAGATATCATGATAGATCATGATAGACATACATGTGATCGCCCAGTTTTTTCTTAATTTCTTGTGCAGTTTGCTGATAAATTTTACTAAGAGTTAATGAACTATATGAAGTAAGGTAAACATAAGCAAAGAAACACACATGATTTTTGCTGTCTCTAGTTGTATTTAATGTGAATTTTACAATTTTGACTCGGCATGGATGGCAATGAACGGGTCTTCAGCAGAGTTACTAATAGAGAAGTGAGCCCTGCCATCGCCGGAAACCTGGATTTTAATTCCTGTGCAGTTGCCATCGATTTTATCTCCAGAAATGACATCACAGTAAGTGCCGGCAGGAAGACCCGTTTGTAAAGTTGTTGACAGTGCCCTGAAATAAACAAAAATTTAATATTATACTTAAATTCAATAGATACAAATGCAACGTAGCAGACTATCATGAAGCAAACACATGACTTAACATTATACTGTAGGAGTCTCAAGAGGTAGTCTCAATGAGAAAACACAAACACAAAGGCCTCTCCATACTCAGGGCACATGTAATCTTTCAAAGGCCTAGAAAATTCTTCATAGTGGTCAATATGGCTAATTTTTGGAAGACACTATTGGAGATTTTTGAGAATCAGCACTCTTATAGTAAAGTACTATCTGGCTTAAACAGAAGTATTTCATATGTGCTTGTTTTCATAAGGCTGAAAAGAATTTGGTCTAGGATTAAAGTGAACATAAATTTCAAAGAAGAAGTAAAAAGTTAGGTATATGAAGTTTTATCATGTAAATTTTGTTTCTACTATCCAGTAAATGACAGAACAACTAGCCATGAGTACCTTTGGCAAAATAGTGAAATGCAAATTTTAATTAGCCTTAGTAAATCAAATATAATTTATGCTATGACATATAAACATGAAAAAAGTTGGCTTTGGACTGTGATGTTTCCACTCTAATAGAAGAGATCCTGTGTTTTTACAGTAAAGGAATTATTCAAGGAGATACACATAGTGTAACTTTTAAAAAGGAAAGGACAGTAATGAGAAGTTTCAAAACCAAAGCTGAATATGTAACTTTTAAAAAGGAAAGGGCAGCAATGAGAGGTTTCAAAACCAAAGCTGAATAACACCCGAAGACATATCATCAGCCATGATCAAGCAGATACAAATCTGAAAATAATTATCACTGAGAAACTAAGAATTAGACAATGAATACAAAAGGAACAGATAAAGGAATGATTGATACAATACTTAAAATGGTGTGTCCCATTTCTAAGACAGCATACTTTTAGTATTGCTACAACTCTCACTTTGCATGTTGCAGTGTTTTGTGGAGTGTGTATCCTGAATGTGAAAGTGTGTTGGTGTGTACATGTACATACAACATTGTAGGGATGCACAAAAAAAACTCTACTTAAACAAAGTGTTGGTGCTAGAGAGATTGCTCAGTGGTTAATGGCACTTGCTTGAAAAGCCTGAATGTCTGGGTTTGGTTCTCCAGTATCCATGTAGAGCCAGATGCACAAAGTGGCATATGCATCTGGAGTTTCTTTTCAGGACAGGAGGCCCTGGTGTGCTTATTCTTTCTTTCTCTTTCTCTTTCTCTTTCTCTTTGTCTCTCTCTCTCTCTGTCTCTCTCGTGCACACTTTCTCTTTCTCTATAAATGAATGAATGAATAAATAAATAAATAAGTAAATAAAGTCTTTAGAAAAAAACAAAAGAAATAAACCAGGGCTGAGGAGATCAGTGTTTAAAAGTACTTTTGTTAACAAAGCCTGCTGCCTGGGTTTGATTCCCCAGTGCCCACATAAGGCCACATACACAAAGTAGTGAATGCATCTGGAGATCATTTGCAGGGGCAAGAGACCCTGGCACACCCATACTCTCTAGCTTTCACTCTCCCTTCTCTTCTTGCAAATGATTAAAGAAAAAAGAAAGAATAATGGCAACATGATCTTTCTTCTATGCTTTTCCTGATCCCTATATTTTCATAATCCACTGACTAAAGATCTCACTCTCCATTGGAGATTCTGTTTTTATCTTTCAGAAAGCAGCAAGAACTATGGACAACTCAATTCCACCAACCTGACCTGAGATAATGGCTGACTCCTAGGCTGGAAATGAACCACTCCTAACTCATCATCTAGGGCCCAAATTAAACCTTGAGGAAGTGGTGAGATGAGCAAGAGAGCTACCTCCACAGCAAGTCAGATAATCTATGAAAGGGTAATGGAGACAGACACCCAGGATACCAACACAATCCAAAGCAGAAATCAGAGACTCTTATTAAGATCTCAACAGTAAAGCAGACTTAAAACTCACCTACCATGACTCAGGGAATTTTGCGGAAGAGGAAGTGGAAAGATTGTAAGAGCCATGGTGGGGGAAAATATCCAGAGACATTTCCCCCCTCTACAACAACAACACCACATATAAACAGGCTGCTACATATACAATTAATAACCCACATTCCATGGACCATTCCAGCAATCCCACTGAGGAGGGCCCTCAGTGGGTTGGGAACAGGGAAGAGGAAAATGGGGTTACCATCACAAGACTTGTTCATAAATTTTTTTCTAAATATTAACAAATAGAAAGAAGAAAGAAAGCAAGAAGAAAGAATGAACAAACAAAAGAAAGAAAGGAAGGAAAAAGGAAGGAAGGAAGGAAGGAAGAAACCTTAATATATTGATACATTAAACTGCATCAAAAATACAGAATTGGGCTGGAGAGATGGCTCAGCAGTAAAATGCCTGAAAAGCCACCTAATGACTGGAGTTCTATTCCCCAGTACCCAGGTAAATGTAAAGCCATATGCACAAATTAGTGCGTGCATCTGAAGTTCATTTGCAGCAACTGGAAACCCTCTCTCTCTCTCTCTCTCTCTCTCTCTCTCTCTCTCTCTCTCTCTCTCTCTCTCTCTCTCTCTCTCTCTCCTCTGTCTCTCTCTCCTAAAAATAAATAAAATAAATAATTTAAATAATAAAGAAACCACAGGATGGAAAGAAAAAGAGAAACCAACAGAATTATTGTATGAACTAATATAATATTTTTAATTGATGTCTACATACCAGTCATCATTGTTAAAGACAATGAATCCTTTGTTTCCTCTCCCAAAGGCTACTTGGTTGCTACCATTATCCCACCAGTTGGCAAAAGCCTGGCCATCAACTACATTTCGGAAGGCGACCATGTTCCTAAAAGCAAGCATCAATTGAAATGTTGATATCTTTACACTTCACCAATTTAAAAGAAAATGTTAAGGAAGATCTCCTATTAGAAGACACCTCTAAGGAAATGTCCCCACCTGATCTGACGCCAGCGATGTTCACAGACCCAGCCATTACCACAAGTAGTGTCTGCATTAATAGTCACTTCTTTGGTGGCTCCATTGTTATTTGGTGGTCCGATCCAATCATTAACATCCTTAATTATTTAAAAGAAGAACTCACATTATTATCATACAGGGTCTGTCTTTGTCCACTATCCCAAACCACTGAGACCTGGTCCAGGTCACTGCAGGCTCTATGTTGAGCCTCCCCCTCCTCCAGTGCTTGGATAGACCCAGAGTGAGACTCCAGCCTCTCTGCAGACTGGTTCTCCAGGGACCTATTTCTAAAGGTTAATTGCACTGAAGAGATTGCTTAGTGGTTAAGGCCTGCAATGCAGGACCAGAGTTCAATTCCCCAGTGCCCATATAAAGCCAGATGCACAAGAGGGCGCATGTGTCTGGAGTTCTTTTGCAGTGGCTGGAGGCTTTGGTGTGCCCATTCTCTCTGTGTGTCTGCCTCTCTCTCTCTCTCTCTCTCTCTCTCTCTCTCTGAAATAAATAAAATATTTTTTTAAAAATAAATAAATAAAAGTTAAAGCTTGAAATTGTTCTGATTAATGTCTTTAACAGTATGACCAAAAGTTTTTCAGGTTTATTAATTCTGGAGTCATCTCAAAATTTCTGTCTTTTAATTGATATCAATTCCTTCTTACTTTATTCTTCC
>PVHP010043833.1:0-14360 GCA_004024765.1 Zapus hudsonius
GGGATGGAACTGGATCAGGAAAGTGTGCGCTGATGTCTTCAGAAACGTGGTGCTGAGCTGCACCATGACTTCTGGAAGTATGAGCTCTTCAGGTTCAAAATCAGTTGTAGAATGGAAATAACCACCTGGCTGATGTGGGCCAAAAGCCAAAGCAAAATGAGGGGAAGGAAGTTTTTGAATGTAAATGATCTGGAAAATTACTTTCGTTCCCAACAACACTTTCTATCTTACAAACATTTTCTAACTTTGAAACATTTTGGAAATCAAGTTCACAAGTTCATTGATTCAGAATTTTGGCATGCTTGAATACAGAAAGCTTGCAATATTTTGATATTCTTGCTATTGCTTTCCATGGGCCAGACGAAACACAGATACTTGGTCCGTATTCTGATAAATGGTCTTTGCTGTCAATTTGTTTGCTCTGTGCCAGGAGCAGAAAGCTTTGCTTCCTTGGGAGAGAGAATAGAGGGAGTGTTTAGCATGCTCTGTTCCATGTTCCAGCTGCATATAGGGGTTAGGAACACTGCTTCTCAGTTTTGTTGTTGTTTTGGGGGGTACTCAGGATCTTCCACATGTTAGATAGGAACTCTGGCACTGAGCTACATACTCAGCCCTAGAATATGATTTAATGGAAAGTAAGTTATAATAGCATATAATTTTCAGTATATAGGTTTAGTATATTATTTCAGTATACGCATATATTCAGTGTATTATGGAAACTAAGTTTCAGTATATATATATTTCAGTATGTTATCATAGTATGTTATTATTCAGTATATTTCAGCATATTGACCACAATGTCTGCCTTCTTACTATAAGTTACTTAAAGATCGTGAAAAGTTTGCCTAGCACAGAGAAGGTGACGCGATTCTTAATGGTCTAGGGGAAATGCCATAAATATGTTGAATGAAGATTTAGTCTTAGATGGCTCCACAATCCTGGGATGAACATCCAAACCAGACACAGTTTATAACAGGAACAGGATTTATTTCAAGCTTATAGACCCAGGGGGAAGTTCCATCAATGGTAGAAGAAGCTGCTTCCATACATCCAGAGGGAAACAAACCAAGACAGCCAGAAAAAACAGCAAACACGAAACTTCTCCAGAGCTCAGACTGCTCTGCACACCTTTGGGCTAGAATTCAGATCCTGGGCTGGAGAAATGGCTCAGTGGTTAAGGCACAGGGTTCAATTCCCCAGAACCCACATAAGCCAGACCCACAAGGTGTGGCCCTGGTGCGCTCTCTCTCTCTCTCTCTCTCTCTCTCTCTTTCTCTCTCTCTCTCTCTGCTTGAAAATGAATAAATAAAATATTAAAAAAAAGAATTCAGATCCTCCCCAAGCACACCTTTGGGCTGAACCCCAGGATCCACCCCCAGTGACATCAGGTGACTGGAGACCCAAGTTCTAAGCTTTAATAAAACACCTGAGTCTATAGGAAATATACATTCAAACTACCACAGGGGTTGTGTACATACAAGCATGCATATATTCATATTCACTCCTGTTGTAGTGAACTGTGTTCAATATCACAATATCTTATACATTTCCCCTGAAACAATCTCAGTTTATGTAAAAACAAGGAAAAGCAGAAAAATGTAGTAAAAATGTCCAGGGACAGAAATTCAAAGACCTGGCCTGTTAGGCTGGGGTTCAGTTCTAAAACCTTGAGGAGGGGCTGGAGAGATGGCTCAGCGTTTAAGGCACTTGCCTCTAGTGCCTAAGATCTCGGGTTCAATTCCCCAGTACCCACATATGCCAGACCCACAAGGTGGTGGCCCTGGTGCTCTCTCTCTCTCTCTCTCTCTCTCTCTCTCTCTCTCTCTCTCTCTGTATTTCTCTGATTGAAAGTGAATAAATAAAATATTTAAAAAAAAGAACTCCGGGTGCATGAAAAAAAAAGACAGTCTCTCATTTAAATAAATAAATAAGTAAATAAAACCTTGAGGAATCTTCTCATGTGTCAAATGAAGTGTATTGCCAATGTTTTCCTGTAGTAACTTCAACATTTCAGGTTTTAGATTAAGGACTTTGATATACTTTGAATTAATATTTGTCCAGGGTGAAAGGTGTGGATCTAATTTCATTCTTTTGCAGATGGGTTTATTTGAATCCTCCATTTCTGTTTCATTGGTCTATATGTCTGTCTCTGTGTCAATCCCAGGCTATCTTTATCTCTAAGAAACACAGTTAACTAACACAATGCCCCAAAACTGAGTGTTGACAGATGAAAATCAACTTATAATGCAAACAAAAGTCATAAACAAGCAGGTATAATGATTCTTATGAAATGGATCTCAAACCAAAACTAGGTAGAAGAGATAAACACAACATAGTAATAAAGTGAACAGTCCATTAAGCAGAAATAATGACTGTGGATATTTATGCACCAAATATTCAAGTTCGCAATTTCATAAAACAAATACTAAAAGGCAAATAGATCCTGACTGTCATAGTCAGCCACATATCACTGGGATGAATCTCCAAACCAGGCACAATTTTGGGGAGGAAGGTATTTATTATTGAACTAACAGGTCCAGGGGCAGTTAAGAAGGCTGTTAAGTTAAGGCTGGCCCCCCTTTCACAAATCCAAGAGGAGATAAAGACAGCACCACCAGAAGCAAGCAAGCAAGCACACTCCAAACTAGCAAACAAGAGGAACTCCAGGCTTGAGTTCAGACTGCTTTTTGCATATGTAAAGCTAGAATTCCAGACCCACCCCAGAAATACCTTAGGGCTGAACCCTAGGATCTGGCCAAGGTGACACATCTCCTCCAGCCAGAACTGGCTGGAGACAATTTACAATTATAATAAACATTTGACTCTATTGGGTGACATTATTCAAACTACCACACTGACACAATGAATACCCCACTGTTATACATAGATGATCAACTGGAATTAACAGATATATACAGATTATGACATCTGAGAGATAAAGACTATATGTTCTCAGTGGCACATGGGACCTTCTCTAAAACTGATCATATCACAATCCACAATACAAGTCTTAAAAATACAGAAAAAAATTTGGAGACAATTCCTTGGATCCTATCAGACTACAATGGAATAAATACAGAAATAAACAGCAAGAGAAATTTCAGAAACGACACAAATAATTGAAGATTGAACAATACATTTTTGAGCGAACAGTGGGTGGTTGAAGACATCAGGGAGGGAGTTAAGAATTCAGAGAGTCGGATAAAAAGGAGAGCAACCTACCAGGTCCTCTGGGACACGGCTCAGTCAGTCTTAAGAGGAAAGTTTATAGGTGTAAGTGCTCATATTTAAAAAAAAAAATCAGATATGGGGAGATGACTCTGGATAAAGTTTTACTGCACAAACACGAAGACTAGAGTTCTGTTCCCTGTCCCTCCCTCCCAATAAATATTGGATGGAAATGGTGGCCTTCCTTTAATCCCAGCACTAGGTGGGCAGAGAACAGCAATCATATCTTCTTGGTGTGTGTAGAGTGTATGGTATGTATATGCACACATATGTTACAGATGTATGTACCTCATGTACACACATGCTCAGAGGCCCAAGAAAGATGACAGGTGAACTCCTCTTGCTATTCTGCCTCCCCCACCCCAAGACAGTCTCTCACTGAGCTCAGAGCACCTCTTTTTGAACTTAGCTAATCAGGAAGCCCTAACAATCTACCTGGGTCTACATCCACCCCATCACTGTGCCTTTTTACATAAGTGCTGCAGATCCAACATAGGTCCTCATGCTTGAGTAGCAAAGCCACTGAGCCATCCCTCTAACTCTAATAATAACCATCAACACATCCTTTTTATTGAACATTTAACATTGAGGTCTGAACTAATCATTTCTATAAAAATAATAGCCTCCTGTTCAGTAAGATTTCCTCCCATGGATTCCGGTGTCTGTGAAATGAACATCTGGATACTGTTTTCTCCTTGGGAATTCATGATTGCAGTCTTCCCACTTGACCTTTTTCCTCTACTGCTCACATGGAGAGCCTTCACCCGACAGTCTTGCTGCAAGAAGGAAGGTATACTTACAGGCATCTAGTGAGCATTCAGCCTTCTGTCTCTAGGGCTAAATGCTAGGTTTCTTCCTCCAAATTAGTAGTTTGCTCTGTTTTCTTAAGTGCTGGAAATTTATGGAGTGATTATCATTGAATTCTTGTTTCTAAAACAAAAACAAAAGGAAATGCCACTTGCTGTTTTTTTTTTTTTGTTGTTGTTGTTGTTCTATTTTTGTCTTTGGGTGGTGGGGTGGAAATTGCTTTGTGATAGGAGTGAAAGTGCTAAAGAATTCATTTCCTGGAATATGATTGTTTTGGTGGGGAAACCCATGTTTTATCTTAGGAACGATGCTGCCTCAAATTCAGGAATCACCAGTAAAGAGAAAAGCAATTTAAAACATCATGCTAAAAAGTTAGTCATTTCTTCAGTCTTACAACATTTGGCCTGGAAATTAACACCGATGTTAAAATATGTGATGGAAATTTTGTGCCGATAATAACTTGGGAAAAATAGAAAATATCTCAAACCATTTAAGAGCAGGAAGAACGTCTATGACGGGGATGGGATTGCTAATGCTAATTCAAAGGGTTATAAAAGTTTAAGTTAAAAGGCACGTTGGCCCCATGGAGAAGAATTCTAAATAACTGATGAAGATGCTCCCCATCCCTAAGAAAGGAAGCAAAACTTCCCTTCTGTATGAGCTGCTCCTTCTTTTTTTTATTTTTTATTTTATTTATTTTTAATTTATTTTTTCTCTTTTTTCAATATTTTATTTATTCATTTTTCAAGCTGAGAGAGAGAGAGAGAGAGAGAGAGAGAGAGAGAGAGAGAGAGAGAGAGAGAGAGAACACCAGGGCCACCACCTTGTGGTTCTGGCTTATGTGGGTCCTGGGGAATTGAACCCAGGGTCTTAAGCACTCGAGGCAAGTGCCTTAACTGCTGAGCCATCCCTCCAGCCCATGAGCTGCTCCTTCTAAATGGGGGCAGAAAAGGAACAGTCATTTTCTACAGCAGGAAAGGGGCCGTGACTGCCTCAACTAGGAGACCAAGGTCAGGGGTCAGTAGTTGTAAAGATGTTGACAATCTAAATCCTTGATGTATGGGGTTAAAATGGTTCTTTACTTCTTGGCTCTTTCTACAGTAACTCACAACATCAGTCTGGTTGTGGGGGAAAATAAAAACAACGACACAAATTCCAGCAGTTCCTTATAGCCTGACAAAGTCCCTAACCAGTATTCCTCAAAACTCTCTGTTACCAAAAGCAAGGAACACTGGGGATGTTGCTGCAGCCAAGAGGAACCTAAAGAGACAGGATAGCAAAAGGTTATGTAGTATCCTTCTGAAACCTTGGGGCAGGTGAAGGGCATTGGCCAAAAGTAAAATAAAATAATCAATAAATAAGTAGATACATAAAGAAAAACAACTATGGACAGTAGTTAGGAATGGTGTGTTGGTGTTGGTTCATTAATTGCAATAGATGCAAAATACCAAGGTAAGATGTTAACAATGGGAAAACAGAGCGCTAAGTTTTGAAGGTGTTTCCCAAAAAGCATGATTTGGATAGAGGGTAGAATAGAGGCTCACTCTTATAATTCCAGCACAAGGGAGGCTGAGCTAAGAGGACCCCCATGAATCTGAGGCCAGTCTGGGCTACAGCGTGAATTACAGGTCATTCTGGCCTACAGTGAGGCACTGCCTTCAAACAAAATGAAGGAATGTACTGGAAATTTAATCTGCATACAACAGTGTTGAGAGGCGGGACATAGGCTATAGCGGGTCTATCCTCATGAATGGGTTTGTTGTAGTCAATCACACACTGTTGGGATGAATCTCCAAACCAGGCACAGTTTGGGGGAGGAAAGTATTTATTGAACAGATCCAGGGGAAGTTAAGGAAAAGGTTGGCTCCCTTTCACAGATCCAAGCAGAGACAGAGACAGAGACAGCACCTACAGAAGCAAGCAAGCAAGAACACTGTAACACTGTAATTCACAAAATGCAGAACTGCCAGACCGGGTTCTGGCTTTTCTTTTGCATATCTATCCCTAGTATTTTGCATCCAATTTAGAAAGGGCCAGTCCCCAGGAGGCTAGGCCAAAGTGATACTTACTCCAGCCAGAAGCCTGGAGACAATTAACAATTTAATAAACACAATTATAATAAATTCTATTGGGGGACATTTACTCAAAACTACCACAGGCATAATGCCATTATGAAAGTAATGAGTCCTTATACAAGGGCCAGTCTGGCCTGCTGAGACAGTGAAGAAATGAGGGCCTTGAACTTGGATAATATAAAAATGCAGGGGCTCGACTGTTGGGGGAAGATGGCTGACTAGCAGGCACGCCATACACCTCAGGAAATAAGGGGCAGGGTTTTCAGCAGGGATCCAGCTTGTAGACACTAGCTGCGGCCACACCTGAATTCCAGGCACCTCTGAGCACAGGATCTGCACCACTGGAAGCCGGCAGCGTGGACCAGAGCTTGCAGGAGGCAGAGATTGTGCTTGTATTTTTCAGGATGCAAAGAGAGAGCTGGGGCCCATCTAACCCTACCAACCGGTCATAGGCCGATACCTGAGATTCTGGCAAGAGAGGAGCCACCACAGTCATAACGTGGAGGATCCATATGGAATCTGCAGAGAAGGATGGGAGGAACGAGGGACCCACAGCCACAGACATTCAATCTACACAGGATAAGCCAGTGTGATCTTCGACACAAAGACCCCTAAACTCACGATCTTAAAGCAGCCTTAATACTCATCCACCATGACTCAGGGAACTAAGCGGAAGAGGGGGGCGGAAAGATTGTAAGAGCCATGGTGGGGGAGACTATCCAGAGGCATGGCCAGGAGGACCGGGCTGAGTTCTAGGCTATCCAGGGCCCCCTGCCACAAGGACTGATCCAGATGGTACTCGGAGGAGAATATCCAGCTGATTGGGGATGGGGAAGGGGGGCATTGGGGAATTGGGGATAACAACTTATTATTTGCCCACTGAATAATGTAACATATTATGGACAATAAATATATATTTAAGATCAAAAAATAAAAATAAAATAAAAATAAAAAAATAACAAGAAAAAAAAATTCAGGGGCTCCTGAGAGGAAGGTCTGATGGTCAAACCTTCTTAAGAATGTTCCCCACATGTAAATACTTCATGCCAAAAAATAAAAAAAAAAATGTTCCCCATCGCAACACCTGCCAGTGAGCTGGATTATGAAGGAGGACATCTTCCTACCTCACTGCTCATACTCGATGTTGGGGTTCTATAGTAGATATGAAATGACAGATGAGGGGAAAATAATAGATAATTGATATTGAAAGTAACAGTACAATTAATAATTAGAAAAACTAAGATATGGGAAAATCAAAGAAAACAATTAGAAGGAAAGGAGACAAATGGAAACAATTGGAAATAAAATTATTCAGATCTCAATCTCTGTGTGGAAACTTAGACTAGAAGACACTCAAGAGTACAAAAACACCTTTGGTCAACTTTAATGGAAATAGAAGAAAGTAGAAAATCTTTAAATTATAGAAGTGAATGGATAACTTAAAATGATTGATAAGAAAGTGACAGCTATTAAAAATTGGTGGAGATTCAGCTCAGCTATAATAAGAGAGTCAAAAGAAGGAACCCAAGCAATAGAACAGAACAAATATTCAAAATTATGATTTAAGATAAATTTCCTGACCTGAAGCAATTTATTGAAACATATAACTTAAAATCTGAGGAAAATGATAAGTATAGGCCATAAAAATGAAGGAAACTGTCTTTTGTTATCCAATGAAGGGACTGATTGGCTGTGGTGATTATAGAGGCTGGAGAAATGACTCAGAGGTTAAGACACTTGCTTGCAAAGCCTAAGGACCCAGGATCAAGTCCCCAGTACCCACATAAAGCCAGACGCACAAAGTGGTGCCTGTGTCTGGAGTTCGTTTGCAGCAACAAACTTATTATTGGCATATTTTTGTTTCTTTTGGTGTGTATTTGCAAACATAAACAACAGTAACTTATATCTTCATTGTAGATTGTATCAAAATATTCTTCTCTCCTTGAACACTTCTACCTTGTCGTACATGAAGCTGATGAGCTCTAGTTTTGTCTTGGATTTGATCACCTTCCGAAGAGCTTTATAAAGGTGAGTCTCCTGCATGCCACATAGTGTTAAATTTTCTTCTGTTATGCAATCACGTTTTTAAAATTATTCATTTGCACACAGAAAGGAGACAGAGAGAGCGAAAGAGAGAGAGAGAGAGAGAGAGAA
Source organism: Zapus hudsonius (assembly GCA_004024765.1). Classification (NCBI taxonomy): domain Eukaryota; kingdom Metazoa; phylum Chordata; class Mammalia; order Rodentia; family Dipodidae; genus Zapus; species Zapus hudsonius. The sequence continues at coordinate 8,265 of PVHP010043833.1, forward strand.
AGAGAGAGAGTGAGAGAATAGGTACACTAGGGCCTCTAGCTGTTGCCAATAATAGGTATTTTAAACAACTCCTCTCATATGCCATCAAATCAAATGAAGAAAAGTATTAGTATAAATATAGAAGATCTAATTGTCATCACCATTATTAATACATATCTTATAGATGAATCTTCAATTTTGAACATCGATAATGAAGCTATAAACATTTTGTTTCCAAATGCATGTTGAATATTATAGTGGTTTGAATCCAATGTCCCCCATACACTCATGAGTTCTAAATTCTAGATACCTAGCTGGTGGCAATTTGGGAGGTGGAGCCTTGCTTGGAGGAGGTATGTTTCTGTAGGCAAGCTTAGGATAATATAGCCAGCTCCTTTTTAAAAATTATATATTTATAATTCATAATCAGATACTCTGAATGAGCAAATAATGTGTTGGTGTCCCCAGTTCCTTGATTTCCCTCCTTCCTGTCCCTAATCAGCTGGGTATCCTCCTCTGTGGGCAAGCTGGGTCAGTCCATGGGGCACGGGGTTATGGACAGCCTAGAAGTCAACCCAGTTCTATCCCCCTTTGCATGTTGTTACTGAGGGGGACCATGTCTCTGGACATTCTCCCCCACCATGGCTCTTATAATCTTTCCACCCCCTCTTCCACTCAGTTCCCTGAGTCATGGTGGGTGAGTATTAAGGCTGCTTTATTGTTGATGTCTTAGGAGTCTCTGTATTTCTGCTTTAGGTTGTGTTGAAGATCGTTGGTGTCTGTCTCACTGGCTTTTCCTGGGTTGACTGATTGGCTGTGGTTATAGGTCTCTTGCTTATCCCACCACTCTCTGTGGGGTTCCATGTGTAGGGGCCACGGTAGGTCTGGGGTGGCTCATCTCTTGCCAGGATAGGCCTGGGGCTCATTGGTAGGGTTGAAAGAGCTACAGCTCTCTCACTGCCTTCTAAAAAATACAAGCAGAATTTAATACACATTTCTGAATTGGCTAGATTCTATTGTGCCTCCTTGTAAATCACTTATAATATGAATTTCTCCTTGGGGGCCCAAGATTTAGGTTCCCAGTGCATTTCACCCTGAGTCCCCAGGTCTAGTCAAGGACTCCCCACCACTGAGTGGATTACTTGGCCAAATTAAAAGCTGTTGCTTGCCTCCCTCAGGCTTTGGCGCCTCCATTGCACAAGTGTTTGTGTCTTGGTTCACTGTTCTCTCCCAGAAGGAAGTGTGTTCAGCCTACTCATGGTGGCAGACTGCATTGCCAGAGTTTGGTTCACTCTCCTGCTGCTATTTTCCACCTGCTGTGGCAGAGGTGATGTCCAGCCTCGCTCATGGCGAGCTTTACCCTGCCATTATGGAGCTATCCCTCAAGACAGTAAGTCAACATAAACTTTTCTCTCATTGGCTGTTTTGGTTTGGGTGCTTTGTTCAGCAACATGAAGAGACACAAACATTTTACCACAATTTACAACAACAAATGCGTCAGTCAATTCCAAACAATAACAAAATTTTAAATAATATTTTCTAAGGACAAAGGAATAAAGTAGAAGCAGTAAAACAACCTACTATAGCCTGAGGGGTTACCAAGCGAAAATATATAACATTATGAATATCCATAATGAGAAAAAGATAAAATAAAGAAATGGATGCTCCACTGTGATGGTTAATCTCTGCTTGTCAATGTGACAGGATGTAGAATCACTTAGGAAACCCACCTCTGGGCTTCCCTCTGAAAGATGATCTTGATTAGGGGAACTGCGGTGGGAAGACCCAGCTACCCGGGTGGCACCATCCCCTGAGCAGGCAAGGCTCCGGGAGGAGCAGCAGCTCTCTGCTTCCTGGCTATGGACGGAGTGTGACCAGCTGCTTAAACTCCTGCTGTCGTGCCTTCCCTGCCATGATGACTGTTGAGGTCAGCTTTCTAGTTGCTGCCCAGAAAGAACCCAAACAAAAGCGGCTTGTAGAGGAATGGGTTTATTTGGCTTACGGACTCGAGGGGAGACTCCATCCTGGCAGGGAAAACGATGGCATGAGCAGAGGGCTGGACATCACCTCTGCCACAGCACTGCAAACAGTGGCAGGAAGGTGTGCCAAATACTGGCAAGGGGAAGCTGGCTTATAACCCCCATAAGCCCACCCCTGACAACACAGCTTCATCAAGGTTGTAAAACCCAAACTGCTATCAGCTGAGGATCGATCTATCAGAACACATTTATTTGTTTGTGGGGGACACCTGGATCAAACCATGACAATGACCTTGAACTTCAAATTGAAGGCTGAAAGAAGCCTATCCTCCTTAAATTGTTCTTTTAGGGCATCCCCTGTCACTGAAAAAGGAAATCAATACCTCCCCTGGAGGCCTCAAAATATAGGATTGGTATTGGTAAAAGCAGTGCTGGGAATGGTGGAATGTGGCTGTAATCCAAGCTCTTTGGGAGACAGAATGCTGTAGCTTACCTTCTGGTTGCTGGGACAAAGCATCTGACCAACAGCAGCTCATGAGAGGAATGGGTTGATTTGGGCTTACAGTCTCCAAGAGAAGACAGGGATAAAAGCATGGCATGAGCAGAGGCTGGACATCACCTCTGCCACAGCAGGTGGACAACAGCAGCAAGAGTCAGCCGCACTCTAGAATATTCCTAAACCTATCCCCAACAACACACCTCTAACAACGTTCCACCTCCCAGGCTGCCATCAAATAGGGACCAAGCATTCAGAACACATGAGCTTATAGGGTACATCTGTTTCAAATCAGCACACTGAGGCAGGAGAATTTTAAGTTTTAGGCCAGCCTAGACTACATAGTGAGATCCCATTTTAGAGAAGGAGAAAGAGGAGAAAGAATCGCAGAAACAGAAGGAGAGAAAAACACAATAAAGATAGAATCAGAAATGAATGAAACAGAAACAAGGAAAATGTAGATAGCTCAATTAACAACAACAACAACAACAACAAAAACTTTCTTGTTTAAAGAAGTTTGAGTGGGTAGGTGTTTGGGAAGAGAAAGAGAATGAAGGAGTAAATATGATTCCATGCATAAAATGTCAGCGAAAGCCATTCTTTTATACCAAGAATATACACTTTAAAGGGCTAAAAATAAATAAGTACATAAATATTTCAGCAAAAAACCTGACTAGTAGTTTACTCAAAAAGGAAATGGGGGAAAAGGTCAATTACATAAATTTACAAATGACAGTGGGGGAAATTTATCAAAATAGAGAAAATTAAAATAGTCCAAGGAGACTTACGAATATGTGATTGAAAGCACATATGAAACGTGTAATTTCCTCTAAAAATGACATTACTGATGAAGCAGACTATCATTGGAAATCGAAAAGTCAAGAAGTTTCCTATAGAAAAAGACCATGCATTTAATCATTCACCAGGAAATTATACAGAAAACTTTTAAAGATAAAATAACCACCAATTCATGAGGGCATAGGAAACAAAAGAAGATTTTTGAATTTTCTTTGTGAAATGAGATAATATTTATTGACTCTAAACTTGACAAAGGTCATACCAAAAAGAAAATTAGACAATCATCTCTCATATGAATATTGATTGAAAGATTCTTAAAATATTAAGTAAACAGAATTTGGCAGCATATTAAGAAAATGCTTCATTATCATGTAGAGCTCATTATAATTATAAAAAGTTCTGGTGCCGGAGCAGCAGTTAAAGGTGCTTGCTTGTAAAGCCTGGTGGGCGAGGTTTGATTCCCCTGTATCCACACAAAGCCAGATGCACACGGTGGTTCATGGACCTGGAAGTCATTTGCAGTGGCAGGAGGCCATTGTCAACCCATTCTCTCTCTCCCTCCCCTTGCAAATAAATAAAAATACATTGTTTAAGTCCATTGAATATTAGGAAATTCAAAGTAATAAGGAAAATATCACAATTATCTCTGCACATACAGAAAAGGTATTTGATAAAATTCAATAAACCTTTATATTCAAAACTGATATCGTTAAGAGATTATAATATTCATACTAAAGTTTCTTACTTAATGGTGAATTTCTAGTGTCTTTTGTACTATAATTAGGGTCAAGAACAAGCAAAGGCTGTTCAGGATGTCCATCCTCTTCACTACCACTTAATTGGAGTTTCAGCCAGTGCAATTAGGCAAAAGAAGAGTTTAGGTAGCATAATAAAATTGAAAAACAAGAGCCAAAGGATTCATTATTTTACATTACGTTGAATGAATTCCTGAAAATCTCAAAGATACCCACTGAAAAGCTACTGGAAATAACTTTTGAAAGGTGCTAAAGAATGTCTGATCATAAAATCAAGATATAGAAACAAGCAGCCTGCGTTAGTTACTTGTTCATTGCTGTGAGTCAAACCCTTGACATAGCAACTTAAAGAAGAGAGTTATTTGGATTTATGTTTTAGGCTATCATGGTGGAGAAGGCTTGGTTGAGAAGTTCAATTTATGACAGCGGGAGTGTGTGGTGGTGGCTGTTAACATCATGGTAGAACAGGAAGCAGAGAGTGGAGCAGAATCCAGGGCCTGGGCTATGACCTTCCATGGGCCTCTCCTAGGGATCTACTTCTGCTATGTAGCCCCTACCTCCAAAAGGTTTCACATCCTCCCAAAAGAGGGCCAGTAACATTCAAAACTCGAGCCTATGAAGACATTTCAGGTTCAAATCCAAACACCGCTTTATGCACAAAGCAAAAGCTGTCGAATGGATGCAATGGAAAACATGAATCCATTTACAATAGCCGATAAAACGGAATGGAAGGAAGAAATGAAATGAGGTAAAAGAAAATGTCTTGGTGAATATTTAACAAAACCCATAAAATCCTCTATGAGGAAAACTAGCCATCCCCTCCAAAATGAAAATGTGAACCTCAACAGCTGGAAAGGCAAACGATGTTCTTGGATAAGAAATACTGTCAATTTTTTTCAATGATTCTTAAATTAGTTTATACATGTAATGCAATCCCAACAGAAATGCCATAGTTTTTAAAAAATTATAATCAGTTATGCAGGTTGACTAAAAAGCTTATTTGGAACAACAAATAAGAAAGACTAACCAAATAAAGAAGAAAAATAGATAGTTGACAAAGGAAAATTGGTAATAAGTGTATTATAGAGCATACACACTTTAAAGAAGGTGGATTGTCTGGGAATGTAGTTTCGGGATGAGCACTAGTCTGGTGGTCAAGAGGCCCTGGCTTCAGTCCCAAACAAGCATACAAAAAAAAAAAAAAAAAAAGAAAAAGAAAAAGAAAAAAAAAGGTGGTTTATCTATATGAATAAATAGACCAATTGTTCCAAAAAATTATTTTTATTTTTCCAGGTAGGGTCTCGCTCTAGCCCAGGCTGGCCTGGAATTCACTGGAGTCTCAGGCTGGCCTCAAACTCACAGCAATCCTCCTACCTCTGCCTCCCAAGTGCTGGGATTAAAAACATGCACCACCATGCCTGGCAAAAGAAAAATATTTAAATACAGAAATCGATTCAGTTATACATGAGAACCAGTAAAGGGAAAGATAGACTCTTGAAAAGTGTTGTTGAAAAACTGGATGGCTTTCTGTGAAAATACAGTTGGATCCATTCAATGTATCAAAAACTAATTTTCTAAAGGACTGAAAATATAGCTCAATGGTAGAACTCTTGTCTAGCACATGTGAGGCAATTTCAACACCAAGGAAAAAGATGTGTGTGTGTGTGTGTGTATGGGGGTGTGGGTGGGTGAAGATGCACATGGGTTCTTCAGGCACTGTCCACGTGTTTTAAGACAGGGTCCCTCATTGGCCCTGACCCTCATCAACTACACAAGACTTGCTAGTCAGTGAGCTCCAGGGATCTATCTGTACCAACTCCCCAGAGCTAGGAGTGCAAGCATATGCCACCATACTCAGCTGATTTCATGTGGCTTCTAGGAATTGAATTCAGCTCTTCAAGCTTTAGGGTAAAAATTTACCAATAGAACTAACTCTCTATCCCTTAAGTATAGATATTTATATGTGAAAGATGATGTCATGGTTTGATCCAGGTGTCCCCCACAAACAATTGAATGTGTTCTGATAGATCGATCCTCAGCTGATGGCAGTTTGGGTTTTACAACCTCGATGAAGCTGTGTTGTTGGGGG